>JASAND010020146.1:0-29093 GCA_030248195.1 Trissonchulus latispiculum | reverse complement strand
CCATTTCTAGTAAAAGTGGGACTTAGAAACTTTTCGCCAAAACAAGGTGAAATAATGCAAAGTTTGGGTCTATCTCCTGACCAAACCGATCTAGCTGCTAGCCTGTGAAAAAAAGTCCACAACCGAAGTGCCAAAATAGCGAAAGTCCGACTTTGGGGCCTTGGCACAGAGCCAAAATTGGCCAGGTGCCAAAATGACAAAAAAGGTAGCATGGACGGATACTTTCTACCAACACATAACAGTAGTATAGGATAAAAAAGGCCCACAACGTTCCAATACTTCGCTAGAAAATGCACTTCCGAAAAGCGTTATTCACCTAGAAAAAAACCAAACGCAAACTAACTGTTGCCAAGTGCAAAAATTTGAAGTTTCGAATTCGAACCAAAAGTATGGTGATATATACTTGTAGTACTACTCGAGTACTTTACGATGGTAACATTTTTACCCCTCCCAGACCTCTAATTAGCTGGCACCAGGCCAACACGGTCTCCAGGGGGCCGCGCAGACGCCTTTACACCCATATTATGTAGGGGCGCTATCGCGCCCCTACATAATAAACTTAGTCCATATTTAAAGCCAGTCTCGATTTAAACAGTTAAAAAGATTAAATTTAAGCTAAAACTGACATTTGATTATACCGTGCACTCTATAATCTTAAAATAGCATAGGTCGACGCCAAGGCTTCAATAATTTCAATTTAGCATTAGGTATCTTCTACCACTACTTACATTTAAAAGTTTCGGCGGTCTTGCGCTATCTAATCTGAGTTATTAAGTATTATTTTTGTTTTATAATATATTAATATTCATAACAACGATACATTAGACATTATTATTACAAATTCTAAACATTCTAAGTATATAATGCAATAGCGCCGCAGGCGAAAATTTTTGAATGAATAATATTCTGCTTAGAAGAAAATAGCAATATTTTCAGAATCTTTAAAGAAATTTGACAAAATTTTTGAAAATTTTAATAAAATTTTGCTTTTGATAATAGTATGAAATTGGTTCCGGTTCCGGTACGTTTTCAAAAACCGGAACCGGAACCGGAACCAAAAAGTACCGGAACCGGAATTCCGGTCGATCCCTAATATATATATACTGTTTGAAATCAGTCAGCTACACCCATAGCTTTTGTGTAAGCAAAGTCTGCTTTGGTAGATTGTTGTTGTTGTTTGCTGCATTGAACATCACAATGTGATGATCATCACCCGAAGGTGCACAGTGTTAGCCAGGAAACTGGTCCCGTAAAGGTTGGTCAAACACAACTCCAACCAAGTTGCCAGAGAAGGAGTCTCAAAGCCTGGTCGACGTCACGACGGATGACGTCTCCTCCTTTTAAAAGAACATGCTCCGCCGGCCTCGGCGTTGCCATATCTGGCGGCTAGCCCGAGGAGCAGCACACAGCACGAGTCTTTGATGCAAAAAATAACGGCAAGACAGCCTTTGCACCAAAGTGAGACGACCTCAAAGTGTGCTGGTCAATGATATAGCCTAATACGGGTGGAAGCACAGCGATTGAGTTCGCACTGACCTCCCGGTCCTTCCTCAGAATCAGCATCAGTGGCGGATCCAGGGGGGGGGGCCCGGGCCCCCGCTTGCGATTTGGGCCCCCTCCTTTGACATTCGGGCCCCCCTAGAAATTTTTTTCAGCTGTTTATAATGCATATTTCAGTGAAAATTAAGCATAATTTTAATAAATTTCACAAATTATTAAAAAATTTCGCCTGCAGCGCACCCATGCTTCTGTGCTGCTTTATTACGTACTTAGTTCTGTGACAGAACTTGTCTCTTAAAGTGTCTTCTATTTCGCTTCTTTCCTGTTTTGTAAGTATATATATAATTAATTGTACTCAACGCCTTCAGTTTATTTTATGACTATATACCGGCTTATATATATCTATATATGTATATATAAATATATATATATTTACAAATTTTATTTTTTTTTGCTTTTTTCGTAACGTATATATACATATATATAAATGGGCAATGCAAGATTGATAATTGGCAGCTTCTGTGAAAGTGCTCTAGAATAAATCGTGGAAGTGAAAATTCTGAAAAGCATCTAATTCCGTTTTGGTTTTCCACTGATCGATTATACAACTCCAATAACTCTTTTAATAATCTTTTAAAACATTCCAATTGCTGAATTTACCACGATTTCAAAAAATTCTTCAACTTCTGGGGGGCTCTGCCCCCCAGACCCCCCGTTTCGCGCATTATTTTTGTTGTCCTTGTAACTTGTCCTCTTTATTGCCACCATTCCTTGTATATACTTATACTATTTTGCTGCAAGTTTTTCACTTCGTAAGTTACTATTACATGTACATCTCCATTTTTATTCATTTAATCTTTTCAAAGTTTACATGACGGATTTTTTTCCAATTTCAAAAAATTCTTCAACTTCTAAGGATTCTTTGCCCCCCATGAACCCCCATTTGCTTCTTGTGTATATAAATACTCCATGCTTTGCTTCACACACGGGCTATATATAGTTGTTTTCCAATTTACAAGAGAACTAACATTTCCATACGCAATATTTTCTTGTGAAAAAATTTTGTTCCCTGGAAAAAGCAAATTTCCCCCGGAAGAATTTGGTTACCCCCCCCCCGGGTTAAAATTTTTCAGCGGGCCCCCCCTTTTCAAAATCCTGGATCCGCCACTGATCAGCATGGCAGCCTCATCCTTCAGAACCCGCAAGAAGGCAAAGACACAAAAAAGGCCAAACACCAGAGTAGATCGTGGTTGATGGTGGTCCATGAAATAACGCAGTTAGGAATCATGATGTGAACGAAATGTGCTAAGCTAGCTAGCTTTGTTCTTAAACATAGCCGCCAATGCTGTCTTACTGCAGAAATTACAGTTGGCCGTTGGCGCGACTACCCCCCCCCCAAAAAAAGTTCTGGGGGGGGGGTTGAAAAAATGGCTGGGGGCGCTGCCCCGCCCCCCCCCCATAGGTGTAACGGGGATTTGGGTTGGGGGGGCCCCCTCCCCCGAATTTTGGGGGAACCCCTTTTTAAGACCCCCCCCTAAACCCCCCTGCGACCATAGGTGTGTTTGGGGGGGTTTTTTCCCCTAATAGGAGAGGTCGCAGACCCTCCCCCTAAAAAAATTTTTCTGCCCCTCCCCCCAAATCCGGCCTTCGGCCAAACCCCCCCCCCCCTAAAAATTTTCAACCCCTGCACGAGATTTTTGCAAATTTTTAGCCAAAAATTCGAGAATTTTCAAAAAAAATTACCGAACAATTGCAAAAATTTGCCTTATTACCTTAAAAATCGCTAAAAATAGCTGTAAATTGGGAAAAATTTTCAGTTTTTTAGCGAAAACCGATTTTTCGCCGACCCCCCCCCCCCCTAGAATTTTCTTACCCCTCCCCCCAAATCGACTTTTCTCGACCCCCCCTCCCCCTTTTTTGCCAAACTCCCACCCTACTTTTTTGCAAACCCCCACCCCCACTTTTTTCGCCAGCCACACCTATGCCCACGACCTCCCCCAAACCTCCCCCAAAAAAATTTTTCTATTTTTATGTCAAAAATCGCACCGATTTTCAGACCATTCGCTAATGCCCAAAAAACATTCAACTATGAAGTAATTTTGACATTAGACGGTATCCCCCCCCCAAAATTTTTGACCAAATTTACCCCCCCCCCCCCCAGATTTTTTGACTTACCCTCCCCCAACTTTTGGCTACCCCCCCCCGAACCCCCCCAACGATTTTTGGACCCAAAAAGTTAGCTAAATTTGGTCGAAAAATGGTCATTTTTTGAAAAATTTTTCTAAAATTTTGACCTAAAATCGCTTTAAAACGGTGCAAAAACACCTAAAACGTTAAGAACAAGCCTTATTTTGATGAAAAAAGGACTAAATTACAGAAAATTTTGCATTTTTTGGCCATTTTTTGAAATTTCTAGGTCCGAATTCTGGGGGGGGGTTGGGGGTACCCCTCATCAATCACATTTCGGAGGTCGGCCAACATTTACCTCCCCAGACCCAAAGTTCCAGGGAAACTATGCCGGGGAGGGGTCCCCCTCACCTTCCGCGAAAGAGGCTTTGCTAATTAAATATTATGTAAGAGGTTTCCCGCCTAGAAATTTACGACGGCTAGTTCTGACAACTTTTACAGGCGTGAGGCACAATAGGTTGTAATTGCGGGGAATAGCGTTTGGGGGCGGTAACGGTAACCTCCCGACCCCTATCGACCATTTCTTCCAAACCACCCCCAAAAATTTTTGGGGGCCCCTGCCCCCCCCCCGCCAACTTGGGGGGAGGAGGGGTAGTCGCGCCGAAGGCGAGAAAAATTGGCCAAAAATTGTATATATATGTTTAGGGTAAATTTTGCAAAATTTTTCAAAAATGTTCAAATTTTTGGCTTAAAGTGTTCATTAGTGCGTGAAATACACGTTTTCAACAGTTTTATGGACTTTCTGACTCAATATTGACCTTATTTTGTAGTTAGAAACATGTTGGCAACCAAGTTTTCGAGTTTAAAACCCCTGTCTAATGTTAAAATTAGTTAATGGTTGGATGTTTTTTCGCATTAGCAATGGCTGAAAATGCGATTTTTGGCATAAAAATAGGTAAAAATTTTTGGGGGAGGTTTGGGGGGGGTTTTGGGGGGGTTTGGGGGAGGTCTAAAAAGGGGGCCCGCCCCCAAATTTTGGGGGGAGGGGCCCCCCCCAACCCAAATCCCCGTTACACCTATGCCTATGCTCTAGCCTAAGTGGTCGGTGCTGAAGCAAAGCACAGAAAGCCACAACCTAGCTAATTTGGTAAAACTACTGTCGTCTCAGTATCTATTTTATCTTCAATTTCCGTTTCAGGTTCTGTCGACTGTCTACGATCTGATATAATTTTAATCTCAATTGTAACCTCGCTTCAGCCAACATCATCCGTCGGAGCTACGATCAACAAGATAAGAGGATCATGCTCGCAGTAGTGTTGTTGGTTGACCGGCCGGGTGAAAAAAGAGCCAGCCGGCCGAACAAGAGGTGCACCTAACCGGCTACCGGTCGGACTTGAGCGGTTTACCAAAATATTCTTAGGAAAACTACTTTAAATCATGCTGATGCATTATGTGCTAATTTCTTGTTCTGGCACCCATGGAATGTTCAGCCTGCCCTGCCAGCCATCCCTACGCTTGGATTAGTCAACCGGCCGTTTCTGCCTGGTTGGGCCGTTAAATCGGCCGGTGTCGTATAATATTATTCCCCTCGTGATATTTTCCCTATAGGGTATAATACTTTCAGCTATAATATCCCCCCCTCTAAATGAAACCCAGCCAAATGATGCAGCAAATTTGACAGGGTCAAAACAACAACGTTTTTGAAAAGTTGGTCAGTTGCAAGTAGTGTTTGAGGCCGGCCGGCTTCAGCTGGCCGGCGGCCGGCCGCCGGCCGACGACTTTTGCTCGCCGGCCGGCCGCCGGCTACCGGCCGGCCGGCCGCCGGCTGGGATACAAATCACCAATCAGAAATTTACAAAATAGATCAACTTAGCTTAAAATGGACTCCAAATCTAGTTTTGCTAATTTTTTATGCTATGCTGTGCTATTTTTCTAAGATAATATCCGAAAATAAATATCTTAGCAGTTATAATAACTGCACTGCAAACTGCTCTAGGCCGGTAGCCGGCCGGCCGGCCAGCCGCCGGCCGGCTTACAGGCTCACCGGCCGCCGGCCGGCCGGCCGATGGGTGCGGCCGGGCCGGCCGGCAGATCGTCCGGCCGGGAGCCGGCCGGCAGCCGGCCGGTGAAACCCCGGCCGGCCTCAAACACTAGTTGCAAGTAAAAATGCTGAAAAAAATTTTACTAGGACTATTAGTTTTCACTAGTATTTAATTGTTTCATTAATGTAATGTTAAAAAGAAAATAATTTTACACCCGTTTTTAAAAACTGCTAGAAAGTGTAAAAATTAGTGTTAAAAAGTGTAATAAAACTGGTAATTTTTGGCTAATTTGTTAATAATTGTTTTGTTAATAAGTTAATTTTGCAACTGTTAATAACTGTAAAAATGTTTTTTTAATTTTTCTTATCTTAAAATTTATGTCCATTGTTGTAAAATTTCGGATCTTTAACAGGCTTTTTAGGCATTTTACACCACTGGTTTTTTATTTTTCACAATTGTCACCACAAAATATTCATAAAATTTCCGTCACTGCAAATTGTAAATAACTGTTGCTTCTAGTATAAAGGCTGTTTCTTCTGAAACTTCTGATTTTTTCAGGATGGAAAATTTGATGCGTTCCTGCCAAAAAAACTTAAAATATAGCGTTCAATTTTTTCCGAACCATGATGAAATTTTGTTTTCAGTTTGTTTTTCCTGCTTTAAGGTGCTGTTATCTGTAATGAAGTGAGCAAGATCCAAGACACAATCTGCTCTAGGCTCCAATCTTTCAAACACGGAAGGTCAGCACGTCGCAATGAAACAGACTTAGGCACCAGATCTCTGAAAGGTGGTGTTCCAAAATCAGAGATTCTCTGCAGCCAACCTGGATTGGGTCTTTGTCTGTGAGTTCGTTTGAGGCTCCTGATTTCCAATTGGGCAGCAAGCGGGGTCAGCACTTGCATCTCGTAGACAGCACTGGATTTGGATAAGTTCCTCACTGGATCTTCGGGCTAAACTTACTTGTGATGAGTTTGTCCTGGATTCCTGTGAATAGAGGCTGGAAGGTAAACGCACCGTATTTGGAGGCAAACACGCCTTTATTTGCTTGAGAATCGACTCGACGGTAAACGCACCGTATTTGTAGGCAAACGCGCCTTTATCGCTTGTAATAAGACTCGGTAACTAACACACAGATGATTTAATGAAAACAATACAATTATGATTAGTACAATTTGCGCGTTCAAAGTGATAGCAACTACAATACCAACGATTCAGATATAATATACTACGGTACAGTACAAATTTACCGTACCAGAGCTGCCAGATATTTACCCTTTTAGGTTATTATTAATATTATTCCGATCTGGAATAATATTACAAACTTTGACTAAATTGTTGGGACAAGGTCAATACTCTTAACGCCTTTTACACCCTTCTACTCTACTAACTCCTTCTACCGATACTCAACTCAAGTTCCCTATATGCTGTGTGTTACCCTATATGCTGTGAATTATTTCAGTCATTTCAGGAATTTATTTTCATCTGAAATCATGAAAAGTGTATTGCTAACTTCACGATAAATTCATATTTTCGTCATTTTCATTTGAATTTCTAAAATGTAAGGCTAAATTCTAAAACCGGTCAAACTAAATTATTACTTCTGTGTACGGTCCAAGGCCGGACGCTAATTCTCACTTTTGATTCAAATTCGAGGCGCGCATGTCAGTTGATGGAACTCTTGGCTTCAAGACCAGTCGGGCGTTATCTTTCCTGTATTCACGCCCATTTACTCTGGATTTTGGGCGGGGTCTTTGTGCCATCTGTGTTGGGACTTACGGTTGGGTTTGTTCTCTTTTGTATTCTTTTCTTTGAAATTATATTCTGGTGCCTATAATTATTTGAGTCTTTGCATTGAACTGGTGTTTTTGTAAGTCTTTTGTAAATTCCAACAGCAAATTCGCGTCACTTTTTAGTTTTCGCCTGTGTCGTTTCGCAGTAGGTTAGGGTGATTGGAGCGAGTTGAATCTGACCTGCGCACACTCTGTCGAACTCTTGCAATCTTCGAAATTTCCAGAAATTCGCTTGTCGGGGGTCACGCTCTCAGAGCGTACTTTCTACAGGTTTATTTCTGTGATTAAAATTGTTTGTCCAGAGATTTACTCAACTTAATCTCTACAATGCTTGTGCTTTGTTACTCTTTATACGTCCCCTTACAATAGGACTGTCAAATTAATATCACAATGAACTAAATTACTAACTGTTAACCTAGGGTCAGTTCTTGGGTGAGCCCCTGAAAGTCGGTCACCGCTTACGCTCCGACACTCAGTTCAGGGATGCTATGTGAGACAGAATTTGAGGAGATCGAAACAGTTGGGGGTTTGGGTAGTCCTTCCTTACCTAATCCTACTTAATGAAACTTAATACAGATACACAATGACAGGTAACGTCCACTGAATCTTCTGCGGGCTCTTCTCTTCTAGTTCTGATAGCGGTGGATTAACCTTAGGCGGAAGGGGCGGGGAGGTTAGTCCCCGATTGAGAGTTGGATGCGAAAAGGTTGTTGACGAACTGCATTTTGGGCTCGAAATGTTAGTATCAAATTTAGAGAACTGGTCCAATTTAGGCAGTCAACTTTTAGGTCTATCCCAACTTTGATCAGGTTCTGATTGCCGCTAGCTGCTTCCTTCTCCAATCACTGAATTAGCAAAGCCGATTGATCAATGCACCTTCTGACTATACTGACTGACGGATTCTACCAAAGACTGATTCACAAACAGGACGACTTCCGGGCCTCAGATACCAAAGATTATGAACTGGGCAGGAATTCACTATCTATCGCAGCTAACGTCTAACGATCCAGATGGGCAGCTTCGCAGTCAGATCCGCACCTGAATCAAATGGGTTAAAACCCATTAGTACAAGGTCACGGTGCGGGAATCGAACCCAGCAACCATTACTCGTTGTTTTGCTTGGCACAAAATGTGCATTTTGGGCCCCATTCGAACTCGTGAAATGATGAAATGACACAAAACCATTGGTTATTGCCTCCTTGACAATATTGACCGTTTCTGGTAACCTCTTGTCACCAAATAGGCCTTCTTGGCCATTTTAAGTTAGAAATTGTTAAATTCGGTTAAACTTGAAGTAATTCTTTGCGAGGACAAAACGATTCGTGATGCTTTCATTTTGGGATCCACCTTTAGGTCTTAATGAGCTTGCAATTGGACGAAACAATCCCAAAACCGTGTGAAAATTTGCTATTCATGCCCTATTGGAGAATCTCGCTTGTTTTCTTTCCTTTCCTTGCACAGACCGGGCCGTCTGACCCGTTTTAGATTAATACAAACGGATTCTGACAAAAGTTCACAGGTTCGCTTGAGCGGACCAAATGGCGGGACAAAACTTGTATTTCTGGCCTGGTCTTTGGCCCAATTTCACCGACTAGCCACGGGAAACAGGCTTGTTTCCCGTGGCCCGCTGCTAATCTTAAACATGAACGAAACTTGGCGTTTTTAGACGAATTTATACTGTTGGAAGATGGTCAAATGCTTGCTATTTATTACAGTCAATCCAACTACTACCTATCTACCTACATATATTAAGTTACTGAAGCCTACGTAACGCTAACTTAAGAGTTAATACTGCTGGTTGTTTGACTTAGAATTCTATAACTAAACAGAGTTCCTACTTACATTAACTGCTTGAACACAAGATAAAACTAATATTCCGCTTTGTGAGTGAGTTTTTGCATATAACTAATTTTAACTAGTTTCTACCAAAAATGCAAAAACTCACTCACTCGCTGTCTCAGCAGCCATTCTATGCAGTCCCTACTTACCGACCTACCGACTTACCGAACTACTTCTACATCTAAATTCCTACCTATCTAAAGCCCATAGGGGACGTCCCGAACCGCAATTCGATCCGGTCCTGGCAACCCCGGCAGCCAGGCGAGTGGAAGTCGCGCGTGCTACCACCCTTTCACTCGGGCATGTTCTAAATTTGTTCAAAACTAACATATAAATTTGAGGATTTTTGATGAACGCAAACCCGAGTGAAAGTGGTATCATTTTGTAGGGCTCGGAAAACTGAACATTTTTCGTGCTTACAGCACCAAACGATATTAAACAGTTAATGAGAAATTATTAATTAAAGTTTTATTGAACAGTGCGCAATTTGAACAATTGCGCACGCTTCACACTTCCTGTGTTAATGTTAATTTTGTAGTGTTAATTAGCTAATACTTAATTAGTTGGCACAAAAGTTACATCATTTTGTAGAGTTTGACGAGCTGAACATTTTGCTTTTTAAATCAGATTAAACCGTTCAGCTGTTAGTGAGAAAATCGTGATTAAAGTTTACCTTCACATATGCGTGGTTTGCACATACAGTGCATTAGCTCAATTGCACACGTGCTGGGTTGCCAAGTTGCTTTCATATATAGGCGGGCTTGAACTAAAGTCTGACCAAAAATTCTTGGAACCGAAATGTGAGCGGCTGTCCTGAGTTATCATTTGAAGGTAACCTATACAATGTATATAATTTCGAATCCTCAGGAACCCGAGATTTCGAAAATCCGAAAAAATCCGAAATTCCGGATTTCATTCACGGAAAATTTAAAATTTTTGGTTTTTCGCCAAATTTTTATCGCAATCAAAATTTAGTTCTCACAGTCGAATAGAGCTGGTCTCGCTACACATTTTTGCTCTTAGAAGCTTTTCACGAAAATGCACCCGATTTCCGGAATTCCGGGTTTTCTAAATTATCGGATTTTAAAAATTTCCTCCAATACCCTCAAGATGGGTATCATTCGAAAGCTCTTATCGAGCTGAACAACTTTTGTAATAGAACGAACTCGTGAAAATGCTCTCAATTCCCGGAATTCGCGAAAACCGGATTTTCCGGATTTTAAAAATTTTCTCCAATACCCACAATATGGGTATCATTCGAGAGCTCTCGATGAGCTGAACAAATCTTGTAATAGAACCAATGTCTGAAAATGCACCTAAATCCCGGAATTCACAAATTCGGATTTCACTCTAGCTTGGAAATTTTTCGTGAATTCCGAGAACTGGGCTCATTTCTGCAAGTTGGTTCTATTACAAGATTTGTTCAGATCATCAAGTGCTCTCGAATGATACCCATATTGTGGGTATTGGAGAAAATTTTTAAAATCCGGAAAATCCGGTTTTCGCGAATTCCGGAAATTGAGTGCATTTCTCTGAGTTCGTTCTATTACAAAAGTTGTTCAGCCCGATAAGAGCTTTCGAATGATACCCATCTTGTGGGTATTGGAGGAAATTTTTAAAATCCGGCAATTTAGAAAACCCGGAATTCCGGAAATTGGGTGTATTTTCGTGAAAAGCTTCTAAGAGCAAAATTGTGTAGCAGGACTATCTCTAATCGACTGTGAGAACCAAATTGTGATTGCGATAAAAATTGGGCGAAAAACCAAAAATTTTAAATTTCCCGTGAATGAATTGATTTCGGATTTTTTCGAATTTTCAAAATCTCGGGTTCCTGAGGATTCGAAAAATATATACATTATATAGGCTACCTTCAAATGATAACTCAGGACAGCCGCTCACATTTCGGTTCCAAGAATTTTTGGTCAGACTTTAGTTCTAAACGTAACCCGTGTAGCTCACTGGCTGAGTACCGGACCCCGAATCCGGAGGTCCTGAGTTCGAATCCCAGCACGGGTCTATCTCTTTTGCTTAGCTTGGATTATTCTTTTGTGTTTCTGCACTGAACATTACAAACCCTAAACTAATAACTATTTTAAACATGATAATGGGTACCCTTATTCCTAACTAAAACTGCACAGAATAACGTTTTCTAGCTAACAGTTTAACAACATGACACAACTAAAATTATTTTCCTGAAGTACGACTAAATAACTTGTTAGTCCGCTAATCGGACATTTGCCGTGAAATGCTCAATCGTGGTGAATTTCATGTTATTTTATGCATTAGTTACAATTCCAGTTTGGTTAGTTCCGGATTTCACAAATGCGGTTCATCCGTCCCCTAATCGCAGGGCAACCTACACGGATGACCGGAAATCCAACAGATCTACAGGCCTAATACGGGGTCCCCGTGACCCTAGGCTGCAGAATCTGCCTTAAACCGCCGAATATAATAATCTTCATGTAAAGTTTCTCACCACATTCACTCCAAAACTAGCAATTTCGCGTCAAACATACACCTAGGTTCTAAACAAAATGAGTCCCTAATTAGTTACGGTTAGGGGCCAAATTGCTACTCAATTTGGCCCAGTTCCTGCCTAATATCTGAATGTTACGCATTCATTCTGGCGTTTCCAAGACCCTTATCAGACAAAGGGAGTTTACATGGTATGCCCTCATTCACACTCACAATCACACAATTTTGATTCAGAATTCAAACTCCCTAAATGGGGGCTAAACTTGGAACCTCATACTCCATAAGGAATTTACCCAAGAAGCCAATTCTACGTAAATTTTGGGGTCACATTCACACAATTAACATCATAGTTACATCAACAACAACGCAAACGACTAGATATCATAATGCTAACCTATTACTTCCCTATCTAAACCTATCTACTCTCTGTATGCACCTTTTTGTCATTTGTCATAAGATGAGATTAACTAACCTTTGTACTACTTGAACTTTGTAAACTTTTCGTAATTTTGATAAAAATTGGGGAATTTGGAACTTTAATAATTGTGGAAAGCTGAACGAGTAATAATTGCTCGGCAATTATTACACAAAAGCAAAATTATACACAAACACCTTTCCGCTAAGGACAGCTTTCACATAAGTAACTGCACTGGGGTAGTCGCCCATTCCCCTCAAAATGACTGAATAATTAATAATTAAAACAGTTTCTGGATTTTAATTCCTATTAGTTTTAGGTAGCCGACCTACACAAGTTACATTGCACGGTTACGGACAACATTTTTAGCTTCAGTAGCGCCTATCTTTACGAATACGGCCGGTAATTCCTAATTGCCGGCTGTGGGGAGAAACTGTTCCTAAATGTAACTCAGATTTAACATGAGGTCATAACCAAGGGACCTCCTAACACAACTCAGGGGTGGGTCCCCACTCAAAGTCCCGTCATTATTGAAAGAAACCCCGAAAAATATGAAAAAAGGAAAAGTGACTGGCTATGAGGGCTCGCTGATTAAAAATATAAAAAGAACAAAAATACTGGCCACGAGGGCTCGCTGATTAAAAGGATAAAAGGAACAAAAATACTGGCCACGAGGGCTCGCTGATTAAAAGTAGAAAAACTGGCCACGAGGGCTAGCTGATTTTCGATTAAAGATTAGCCAAAAAAAGGGCTGCAATTCTTTGACTAAAAGTTGAGGCCCGAAGGCCGAAAACCCATAGTAAAAATAGGCCAAAGAGGGCCTTTTAAAACCTAGAAAAAAGTGTGTTCCTCGTGCGGATCTGGCCGAGCATAATGCGCTCAAATGGCCCTCAAGTGTGCGGGTGTTGCTTTGTGTTAGCTCAGATCATCTCCTCTGACCTGTGTGGGCCAGAGGAGGTCCTAACTCGTGTTCCTAAGGGAGGGAGAAGTGCGTTGGGGATTCTCCGGCCAAAACGCTGGCACACCAGGAGACGCACTCAGAGAGAGGGGGGATACACGGCCGCTCTCGGCCGGAGCTGAAGCAACACTGACTGGAAATTTTGAATTTCCAGTGAGTTGACCTCACGCCTGTTGCCGGTCTCTTTGAAGCGAACGGGATTTCCAGACTCTTCTGGAAATCCCCTTTGTGAGTGCAGACCCGACGTGGGCTGTTTGCACGCCTGGCCCACCGGGATGGAGATTTATGGGGGGTCTGGAGTTATGACCCCTTTGTATGATGGATTTCCAGAGCTGAATTTCCAGAAACTTTCCAGACTTTTTGGTTAACACGTAAAGGTAACTAAAGGGGAAGGTTTCTGATTGAGATTTTAATTTCCTCGAAATGAAGAATGAAATAGTACAAAATAATGGCCTCTCGGGGCCCGTTATGAAAAATTAGTTAATAATTGCTACTTTGGTTGTATTATTTTGTAAATTTTATTTTCATTATTTTTAGCCGCTCCCTTGTTCACGGGCCCCTGTCTCTTCCTTTTGGGTACGATTTTTCGGCCGAGAACAAGGGAGGCCGCTTTGTTAATCCCAGCGACAATTGCTCTCCCTCACTAGAGCTGGAAGTCCCTACCGGAAGAAACAGGAGGGCAATTGTTGCGCAAAACTTGTGCATACGAAGAGTTACAAAATTTTCTAGCTAATTACAACTAAGTATTAATAATCTACGTATAAAACTACCTACGATCACTTAGTTTCCTTTTATTTTATTAATTTGGGAGAGGGTTATGCCCCCTCCGAACCTATTTTCACACCTAAGGTGTGTACTAAGTCTTCTTCTGCAAGGCAAGTCTTTGCTGGGTGAGGGCCAACAGAAGCCCAAGAATGAATAAGAAAATGAATGAACGTAACAACACGTGATTGTTACGTTCTGTTACAAAGTTTACGTAAGGTCATTATTAAATAATTAAAATGTAACTTCACAAAACTTTTCCGACTTATATCTTTCGCGTTATTGGGAGTTAAAAGACCGGGTTTGGATTTTTAGAACCAGGAAAAAATTGCCTTTCAGATGAGCCCAAGTTATATTTTTACTAAAAATCTTCAAAATTCATTAATTACTACCTAATCACTGCTAATTAGGCCTAGCTAACACATGTTAATGTCCCTAAACCTTACTTCATGCACCTGGCTAACGAATAATTACATTTTAGTGGACCATCTTCCTACATGTAACCGTATAAGACGTCTTTTGACAGCGTTTTCTGTGATAATGCGCTACTTTTTAAGCGACAAGTTTATTAAACGTTTCTTTTTATCAGCTTTAGTTCACTGTAAACGAAATTTCGGCATCTTTTCGAATAACAGGAGGCCTAGCAAGGCCTAGGAAGAGTAACGACTCCTCCGTTAATTGATCAGGAACCATGATTAGGGCCTATTACTGACCCTGGAGGGGTAACGACCCCTCCGTAATTGGTTAATACTCTGATCAATTCTTATTAGCTCATATTCTACTAAGTTCCTATTCTATTCTTGCGTTATTTATGCGGGCTATAACGTTATTTCTAACCTTATTTCCTAAACCCATATTTCACTGAGTTCCTATTTTACTCTTGCGCTGTTTATTCGCGTCATAACACTATTTCGAACCTTGTTCCCTAACCACGCTAGAACCTATGTCCCTATTAGCAGATTTTCGGGCGATTGGAACCGGCTGGCAACTCTGGTACTCACAAGATCAACGATAATTACCACAATTGCTTGGACGTTCACACACTGCATTCAGAATTCTGAGCCACCGATTAAAGACAACAAACAACAACAATTCTAATACAGATCGAGATTCATGGTTTTATGAGTTTTCTTATGAGTTTTCTTAACTTTTTTAGTTTTAATTCATCCGTAACATTACATATCGCTTTGTGTAAATTCGACCTTACAAGCTTCAATTCTTCATGAAAGTGGATGAAACTTTCCAAATACATTATTTTCGTTCTCTTTAATATTCTGGGACCAGTCCCGGATTTTTAGGTGCAAAGATAAGAAAGTTTTGGTTTTCGCCCTTATTCTTTCAGTGCATAGTTGCTACACCGGATTGGTTGTTATGGCTGGAAAGAGGGCACCAAAATGAACATCTTTGCTTTTACAACTTTTGAGCTACCTCTTGTGGTTAAGGCAGTAGTGATGTAGATCGGATCGGATCGGCAGCGAAAAATTTAACCGATCCGATCCAGCAAAATTATTTGTCGATCCGATCCGATCCGATCCGATCCAGGTCCTGGATCGGTCGATCCGATCCGATCCGGCGATCCGGATTGGCTTCTTAAAAAGCTAAGGGAAACTGTATTTAAGGTGGTGGTTTCCTTTTGTGTAAATTTGGACCTATAAGCTTCAATTCTTGATGAAAGTAGATGAAACTTTCCAAATATACTATTGCTGTAATATACTATTATATAGGTGCTCTTTAACATTCTGGAACCAGTCCCACATTTTTAGGTGAAAAGATAAGAAATTTTCGGTTTTTGGCATTATACTCTCAGCGATAGTAGATAGAGCAGATTGGTTGTGATGAATGGCAAGAGGGTACAAAAACGAACATTTTTGCTTTTACAACCTTTGAGCTATCTCTAGTGGTTAAGTCAGTATAAGCCAAAAACGAGTTTTATGGTGAAAAAACGGCCATTTTCGAGGAAATCAGTTTTTTCAATATTTCTGCCAAATTGTACGTACAATTTTCAATTGTTTATAACTCAATCGATGCAGCGTCCAAATACCCATTTTATGAATGCCTATTAGCCGGACTTTATTGCTTTAAGCTAGAGATATGACCGAAAAACCATTTTGGCAAAACTGCGATTATTTTGTTTTGAACATCGATTTCTCAAAAACTACCCAATGGATTTGCCTGATTTTTGGCTGGATGAAAATTCGCCCTATTGCTGAGAGACATTTTTCTTGGTTTAAGTTAAAACATCTCCAGCTGCGAGAAAACTGAATACAAAGTTGCCAAATTTCGTGTCTCTGCACATTTGACGGATTATCTGGAGTATTGAGACTTGTTGAGCCAAATCCAAAAAATGTCCCTCGGCCCATAGGTTCTTCACATCACGGCACAAGAAAAAATTTTGGTCGATTCTACAGTTTTGAGAAATCGATGTTCAAAAATTTTTGGTCTGTATTCAGACTATCAGATGATGGTAAGCCAGAACATTTTTGCTAGTTTTGTGATAATTTTGCTAGTTTCGTAAGCTCATGGAAATGTACACGTTATAAGCTTTAAATTGATGTATAAAGCTCTTTTCAACTCCCAAAATTGAAAAGTTATAGCATTTCACCAAGCACCATTCAGCAAAATCACCACAAAGGCACTGCACAAAAGGATACCACCACCTTAAAGTCGGGTTCTGCATTTTCAAAAACATCTTAACACACTAGTTTCACTGAAATTTCTTCATTTATTGTTACGATGCACAAATGCACGACTGTACAAAATATTATTAAGCTCATGTGAAGCAAAAAAGAAGTAAAATTGTTTGGAATAGGTTTTGAGTCACTCGCTACAGTCTAGTACAAATTTACTAAAAATATTTAACTTAAAACAGACTTAAAATAGTTAAATCCAAATTTAACGTATCACTTAAAATCTATAAGTTTTGAAAATTACGCAATTCCAACTTGAAAAGCAAACTGAAACTGTAGCTGTTTGGACCGCAGACAAGAAAGCAAATTGAAATTTTTTTGTCGTCATCTGACAACTGAAGCTATATACCAGCTAAAATGAACTACTAAAATTTTAAAATCACTGTGACAGTAACCTTGTATAGACGTTGATGATTATGATGACTCCTTCGACTTTTGGATAAAGCCACAAGAAGATCAACTGTAAGACTTCACTCCGAAAATTCGGCAACAGTTATTATTTAGTTCGAGAGCGTTGTCCACTAATTCACTTATTTATGTTTTCAATATATAATGCTTTCAGATAAACACATAATAGGTATTGCTTTTGCAATACCATACCAGATGCACGAATACATAACTAATGTTAGAATTAAGTTAGAAATGTTATGTAGAATGTATGTTAGAAATTTAGGACCTTGTGTTAAAAACTTGGAATGTAACTATTACAAAATTGTTGAATAAATGCTAAACCTGATAAACACAAAACAGAGCAGTAAGTTTGGTTGATACGTAGAAAGAAAATATTGGGCTAAATAGCTTGCGCAACAGTGACATCACTGAAGTCACGTTTAGTTAGAAATATGAGTAAAATCGGCATTAATTTATGTGGCATTTGAAACATCAAGTCGGATCGCCGATCCGACTGACTCAAGCGATCCGATCCGGACCGATCCAGCAGGCCTACCGATCCGATCCTATCCGATCCGATCCGGCCTCCGGATCGCGGATCGGATAGATTTTGCCGATCCGATCCACATCACTATAAGGCAGTACAAGCCAAAAACTACTTTTGGGGTCAAAAATTGGCCATTTTTGAAGAATTCGGTTTTTTCAAAATTACTGCCAAAGCTTACAGACAATTTTGGCTGATTTATACTCAATTGATACACCGTCCAATTGCGCATTTCATCAATACCTATTCGCTGGAGTTCGTTGCTTTAAGCTGGCGAATTCGCCGAAAAACCATTTTGGCAAAATTGCGATCATTTTGTTTTGAACATTGATTTCTCAAAAACTACCCAATGGATTCGCGTGATTTTTGGCTGAATGAAAATTCGCCCTATTGCGGAGGGACATTTTTCTTGGTTTGAGCTAAAACAGCTGCAGTTTTGAGAAAATTGAATAGAAAGTTGCGAAATTTCGTGTCATCTCGCATTTGCCGGATTTTCTGGAGTATTGAGACTTGCTGAGCCAAATCCAAAAAAATGTCCTTCGTATGATGGCACAAGAAGAAATTTTGGCCGATTCTACAGTTTTGAGAAATCGATCTTCAAAAATTTTTGGTCTATATTCAGTCTGTCAGATGTCAGCATGTAGGCAATTTTTTGCTATTTTTTGCCAATTTTGTTAGTTTCTTAAGCTCATGTTAATGTACAGATTATTAGCTTTAAAACGATGTATAAAGCTATTTCCAACTCCCAAAATTGCGAAAGTTATAGCGTTTCGAAAAGACACGACAAAAGCACTGCACAAAAGGATACCAGCACCTTAAACACTGTTCATCACATCACAGGATGATCCTCAAAAATTTTAATTTACTTGGAGAAAATGCTACTGCTATTTATTAACCATAACTGTACATTTTACAAACTAAAAATTAAAGCAATTTAGAAAATATTGATAATAGTAAAATTTAGTCGCCGCTGTAGTAGAATTTCATTTTTAATTAGTCAAGATGATAAGAGTAGGTTTAATTAACGCACGTTTCGCTAGTAGAATCAACTCTGCAAAACGAAGGGTAATTCGGTCACCAAAACCCCAATAATTGGAGTTGTCACTCCTTACATACGTAAAAGGCAGTAATTCAGTGAATCCCATGTTCAAGTAATAAGTTTATACTCATGTTTCCTTACGGCATTTTGTACGCTCGTCACTGACAAAATAAGAATTATCGGGAAATTATTAACCAGAAATATATATTGGATTTACAATCTTGCGAGCCAAATGCAACTGTGAACTTGCCCATAAAAGATAATTTGTGTTAACAAATGACAATTATTGAAAAATGGTTCCATTTTAGGCATTACGTAGCTACTAATTAGTACATAGTTAAATAATGTTAATTACTGATAATTAGTGCTGATTAGGTAATATTTGACTAATTTTCACAATTTTGTTTGGTAACATACATGACTTGGGCTTATATAAAGGACAATTTAGCGCTGATTCTAAAAATTCAAACCCGACTTTCTTACTCCAAAATATAAGAAAGTAGCAAGCAAAAAGGTTTTTATAAGATTGCTTTTTATTTCGTAATCTTATCACTCGAAAAAGGAGTGTTCTAAAATTGGTTTTCTTTTGGCTTTTACCTAAGTCAAACCTTTTCCTTTTTTATTGTCTGGGAGGTTGTCTACCTCCCAGACTACACAGAAGCTAGGTGTTATTGTTCCTCTCTTTCTCTGGCCTCCAACAATTGTCCTCGCGTGAACTTTTGGTTAGGACGAAGGCCAACAAAGAGGAAAAGATACTTTAACGCGGATTCGCCCAAGTCATAAAATCAGAGGAGGCCGTCCTCCCTAACAAGAAAATGGTAATAAAAAGCAGTTAGGCAGATGTTGCTAACTACGTAGTATGTTATAAACTAATTTTGGATTCATAGAAAGTTACGTAGCTTGTGTAATATTGCAAAAAACGTTCCCCAAATTTGCAAATTTACCCCTTTGATTATGTTTATGTGTTAAAGAAAATTTCGCAAAGTTTCGCCGAGGTTCAGCACCCAATATTTATCAAAAATGGGTCAGTTGGGGGGGGGGGGGTAATATCTTCAAACTCTCATTAATTTTGGCCCGCAACGGCCGGCCGATCCGGCACGCCTGCGACAGTCCAACGTTAAAGGTGGCGAGCTTCTTGAACCACCACTCTCTCTCTTCACCACCAACCTTCTCACCCAAGGACCGGAAGTCTTGCACTACTAACACCCTTAAATTTGTTAATTAGTTTATAGTCAGTAACTTATCAGTTCTGTATTATCCTTGGTGAGGAGGACGGACAAAGAGTTGAATACAATACGAGCACAAGCAATTTTTAAGTCCCAAGTTTGGCATAATAATTAATAAAAATTTACTTTATTGTATTTGACTGCTCCTTGTTTCCAGGTTCCTTTCTCTTGTTTTCAGCCTAAACTTTTGGCCAGAAACAAGGGACGCAGCACCCCAGAACTGGCAACAATTATTTCCTACTGCACTGACTCTAGTGTCAACCAATTTTCTTAGCACAGGTGTTCCTGGTGTTTTTCTGCTTCTTGCACAATGTTTTCCTGATCATCTTTTCTTAATAATTTTAGTTTATTTCAGTCAAAAGTTTAATGCATTTTTGACAAATGGGGGTCGTATTTAAGACCTAGGAAGAGTAACGACTCCTCCGTATTAGTTTAGTTGCTTAACTAATCTTTAATTGGCTGCATTCTACTGACGTTTCATTTACTTTAAACAACCTAAATGAGCTAATAGCGTTATTTCTAACCTTATTTCTGTCAGAACCTGAACCTATGTCCTTATTTTGAGTTTCGGAGTATTCCAAATTGGCTGGAAACTCTGATACTACCACAATAATTATTCTATACAACAATTGCTTGGACGTTCAGATACTCCATTCCAGATTCTGATTAACACATTCCACGAGATATATTTCAACTGAAGATCACAATCCATAACATGTTGAATTTTCTGGACATTTTCAACTTTACTTTGAGTTTTACATTACAATTTGTGTTGATTTGATGCCTACAATTGTAGTACAATTCCTTTACAATTGTAGTGCTACGAAAGGTACAATTGCAGAGCGTTGTTAATCTACAGGAGATGGTTCCGTCCAGTTATGGCACTACAAACGGTGCAGTTATGGCACTAAGATCTGTTATGGCACTAGTTCTGTTTATGGCACAGACTAGTACTGTTATGGCACTCAAAAGATCAGTCATGGCACTGAAAAGATCAGTTTCGGCAATCACAAGATCAGTTATGGCACTAGACAGCCTTGTTATGGCACTCATACAGTATTACTAGCCTGTTAATGGAGGTCCATTTTCTCGACTTTCTGCGATCTCGCTTACTTTTACATATTTTATTGTCCACACGGTATGTATATATAAGGAGTTTTTAATAAACTTTTAAGTAATTTTTTAAGATAATGGTATTCTTTTGTACAGTGCTTTACGATTATTCATCTGAAACGCTATAACTTTCGCAATTTTGGGAGTTGAAAAGAGCATTACATCGTTTGAAAGCTTATAGTCAGTACATTCACATGAGTGTACAAAACTAACAAAACTACAGCTAACATTAAAGTCAAGTTAACTTTACTTTCATTTAGTTCAAGAAAAATTTTCTTTTAATTTTCTTTCAATTAAATGTATGCATCAAATATTAACGGCAATAATGACAACTAATCGTCTTCTGCGACAGCTGACCTTGATTGCCGACTTTGAAGAAACGCAGCTGTTAATTTGTGCTTGTTAGTCTAGTGGTAAAGAGTTGGGCAACGATCAATCTCAAACAGTAATAGCAAAAGTGCATAATTGCACTATATATAAGAAGATATATCTTCTAATATATAGTACAATTCTGCACTCTTGGTAATAGCATATCGGATGTCAGAATGTTATGAAAGAAATAAAATGAAGGTTTCTTTTTCTTTTCTTGAAATTCAGAATTTCTTTCTTTAAATTTCATTTTTCTTTAAGGTGGTGGTATCCTTTTGTGCAGTGCTTTTGTGGTGATTTTTTAAAGCGCCATAACGTCCCAATTTTGGGAGTTGGAAAACGCTTTATACATCGGTTTAAAGCTTATAATCAGGACATTTACATGAGCTTACGAAACTAGCAAAATTAGCAAAAAAATTTGCAAAAATTTTCTGACATAACGGCTAAGTATAACCAAAAATATTTGAACATAGATTTTTCAAAACTGCGGAACTAGACAAAATTTCTTTTTGCGCTTTCATACGGAGGACATATAGGCCGAGGGACGTTTTTTGGGTTTCGCTCAGTGTCACTTAACGGTTGAGAAAATTCGCAAAATGCACGGAGAAACTAAATTTTTAAACTTTGCACTAAATTTTCTCGAAACTGGGAACGTTTTAGCCAAAACCAAGGAAAACATCCCTCCGCAATAGTACGAATTTCCATCCTGACACAAATCTCCGGAATCTGTCCAGTAGTTTTTGAGAAATTGATGTTTAAAACAAAATAACCGCAGTTTTGCCAGAATGGTTTTCCGGCCAAATCTCTAACTGAAAACAATAAAGTCCGGCTAATAGGAATTCATAAAATGTGCATTTGAACACTGTATCGATTGAATATAAATGGACCAAAATTGTTCCTAAGGTTTGGCAGTAATTTTGAAAAAACTGATTTCCTCGAAAATGGCCATTTTTTGACCCTCTAAATGGTGTTTTGTTTATACTGACTTAACCACTGGAGGTAGCTCAAAGTTTGTAAAAGCAAAAATGTTCATTGTTGTGTCCTCTTTCTAGTCATAACAACCAACCCCGTGTCTGGTCTACCTACTGGAAGCCTACGGCCAAAAACCAAAACTTTCTTATCTTTTGGCTTAATAATCCGGGACTGGTCCGAGAATGTTAAAAAGCACGGAAATAGGTTATTTCGCACATTTAGCAAGTTAATACGTAAAGGATTAAAGCCGTATTAGTAAAAAATACCCGAAAGGAAACCAGCACCTTAAATGAAATAAAATGTTAGCTGTAGCAAAAAATTTGCAAAACGTTTCTGACATAAAGGCTAAATATAGACGAAAGATCTTTAAACATCGAACAACCATTGGGTAGGTTTTAAATTTTTGCCTCCTGTATTGGCATCAGTGAACTTTATTAGTGCCATAACAGAGCTCACGACTGCCATAACAGAACTGACGAGTGCCATAACAGAACTGAAAATTAGTAGTCATTTAAAAATTAATTAAAAAATTTTAAAGGCCTAAATGAAAACTCTAATTCCAGAGTACCGCAGTCAAACATTTTAGGTTCATTTTAATGTATAATTTGTCCAGATTCATCAACGTTTGTCGGGAAATTCTTTTGGCGCCCCCGAAAAAATGACAACTTTTAAAATTTCCTATGTTTAACACGTGAAATCTCAACTTTGAGGGGACATTACTCGACAACCGTAAGAACTACGACTTTAATTTTAAAAACTCGTTAAAATATACCGTTTGGACAATAAAATATGTGAAAATCAGCGAGATCGGAGAAAGTAGAAAAAATGGACCCCCCTTAACCTTTCTCGCAGCTGATATATAGTTACGGACCAACAGATGACGACTTCTGATCTTTTGAGGAAAGCCCCAAGCCCAGAATCCGCAAAAACGGGACCAAATGAGCTGAAACTTAGTATGGATATGTTTTCTATTTTCGACCAAGCTGAGTTCAAAATATTGCAAAATTTTTCGATTTCGCGAAAATAGATTTTGTTTAGATTCGTCAGTAATCAATTTTGCAAACAACTATTGCCTGTTCTGTTACATGACTGCTGCAATTCTATCAGCAATTTTTCTCATGCTGCAACAGCATATAGAGAGATCGTCTTTATGCATCAGGCGATGTTTTTTGAAGCTTGCTCAAAGCCGATAAAAATATGCTAATCGTTATTGTAAGGTTTTCGAAGAATTTTACAATTTTATTTCTAACCGTCGACAAAACTGGCTTGAGTGCGATTGAAACTAGATGCTATAAAACTTAACACCTTTTAACGACGGTTTTATTGAATCCTCAATGAGTTTTCTCCTAATTTTTAGTGCTTAACTTCATCACAGGCAAATTGTGCCTTTATTGCTATAATTCGTTCCTTCACAGCATGCAGGTGTTTTTTCTTGTTTTACAACCGTCTGGCTGTTATTTGTTCAGTTTATCGTAAAAAGCTACTATAAAAACATATCAGCTCTTGATAAAAGACTTGGGGAACCTTGTTTAGTTTCAGCATTTGCATTCATTTGAAAAAGGATTACCTGAAGAATATGTACTTGTATATTGCAATAATTTTGGTGATTGGTTGGATTACGCGTACTTTGCTAAGACGTCTACAGGAGCCTCCGGGCCCATTTCCTTTTCCGATTCTTGGCAATGTGGGTCTTTTATGCGGCAATAACTTCATGAAAACGGCTAAAGATTTGTGCATCAACTATGGAAACATTGTACAGTTTCAGCGAGGTGAAGTAACCTATGTACTTATAAATTCTCACAAAATTGCAAAAGAGGTTTTGAAAAGTCCCGACTTCACGGCCAGACCTCCAGATTTCTTTTTCGATATTATTCTTGCTGGTGGTGAGGACAGAATCGGCTTTGCAAGCGGTCATACTTGGTTTGGTTGCAGAAAAATAGCCCAGAATGCCTTGTCAACTGTTTCTGCCCGAAGAAATGATCTTTTTATGAAGTCAGCCAATGCTTGCACTCAGTGGCTGTTGGACAAATTCGAGGCATTCAACGGTAAATCCATAGTCACTAAAGATTTGCTATTACCCTGCACAGGATCGATAAGTTTATCCCTGATTTTTGGCATTTCGCCAAATCCGGACGATGAAAGATATCAAAACATATTCAACTCTCTCATAGCTTTTGTGAGATATTGTGGGCGTAGTAAGGCACTGCAAATTGGTAAACTATGGCCTTCAGTGGGACCACTGGTCCAAGCACAGCGCAACGAAGCAGTGGAGTTGCTGAAAAAATTCGTGGATTCTGTCAAAGGATTAATCGACAAATATGAGCCCACGGAAGAACAACAGACAGTTTCTGATGCACTGTTTGCTGCAGCTGAGCGCGAGAATTTTGGATTTTCGCAGGATGAAATTAAACGGATTGCAGTGGATTTGTTTGATGCCGGCTTTTTCACGACAACTGATAACATGGAGTGGATGCTGTTACTAATGGCAACTCATTCAGATGTGACGAAGCGATTACAGCAAGAGTTGACCACCTGTTTGAGTCCTACGGAATTGATCACAGTTTCAGATCACTGGGATCAATTAATCTACACCAGAGCTTGTGTTATAGAAGCTTTGAGATGGGTAACGAATCTACCATTTTCTATAGCCCATATGGCTACAAAGGATGTGATGATTGAGGGCAGAAAAATCCGAGAAGGAACCACAATTTTGCCAAATCTCTGGCTGATAAATCGTGATCCAGAAACGTTCCAGGAGCCGGATCAATACATACCCGATCGATTTGTTGACGAAGGCGGTCAATTTAATCAGACACTGGCCGAAAAGGTGGTCACATTTTCCCTTGGTAAAAGACGGTGTCTGGGTGAACGATTGGCGGTGCAGGAGCTGTTTCTGCTTTTGGGTAACATCATGCGGAAATTCCGATTCACTCTGGATCCCTCCAGTGTACTAGCTGATCCGCTAGAGGGAACCAGTACGATCAATGTTTTCAGCTCTAAACCGCATAAACTGATTCCACATGCTATATAAAACGTTGTGAAATGAATTAGTAGAAATAGTAGAAAACTGAATTTAAACTGATCGTGAAATGCTTTTTGTAATAGGGCGACATTACGCTAATAGCACCAAATCGGTTCTGTTATTCTCATTCGCTATGTACATGCACTCCATTTTAAAAAGAAAAGAATTAGTACCAGATAGCCGGTACACGGAAGTAAGAGCATTACAAGCAACAATGGTATTTTTTCTTCTTTGACACAGCAAAGGATCTGCTATATACTGTATCACATCGTATGTAATCATATGTCGCAGGCTAGAAGTATTTGTAATGAAGTGAGTAAAATTGAAGCTGAAATCTTTGGCCTCTCGTTTCCTTATGATCAGGGTGCTTTTTGGTTTTCGGATTTGCGTTTAACCTTGCGTCCCGCTAAATTTAAGTTGCGTCCCGTTAGGAAATTTTGCGTCCATACGAAATTTCCTTAAGGGGGCGCTTCCATTATCGGGATTATTGATGTAAAATTGGGACCGATTGCTCAATTTTAAAGAAATCCCAACTGAAGTTACTTTGGTTTGCGGGGCATGTTTTGACAAAATTTCAGTAACTGAGACCATCTGCTTGGCTAGCTACCATTATGGCTTAAAAAATCGAAATTTTATTAAAGCCCCCAACGATTAATTCGAATGATTATATGAAAGAGCATAAAAAGAG
The DNA here is from genome assembly GCA_030248195.1 of Trissonchulus latispiculum. NCBI lineage: Eukaryota > Metazoa > Nematoda > Enoplea > Enoplida > Ironidae > Trissonchulus > Trissonchulus latispiculum. The sequence goes on along the minus strand of JASAND010020146.1, from coordinate 3,135 downwards.
CTTTATAACGATGTGCATATCACTTCTGCACGTGGTTTCTATCAAAAGTTACAGGCGGTTGAATAATTGGCAAATTTACGTTGACCATTCTCATTTCGTTTAGCAAAGTAAAAACTAACAGTTCGAAAATGAATTCTAAATGATATTTCATGATGCTTTTGTGTTGGATTTGTTTATTATTTTATAAAATGCACTACGCAAGTTATTAAAATCATAATATATGTGCAAAACAAAAGCAATTAGAGCGAAATTTTCCAATTTAACTTTCTCATAAATGCTTCGACCAAAGTTGCTCAAATTTTGCATGTACGTTTATTAAAGAGGTACGCAGGGGCACTTTTTTCATTTTTTGTTTAAACCTTAAATTCCGTGAGATATCGACTTTTAAAGTTTTTGAACATTTATAAAATACTCAAAATTGCACAAATCAAAAAAAATGAAAAAAGTGCCCCTGCATTAGGTCCGTTTATAGATTTGTGCAAAATTTGAGCTACTTTTATTTAGCCGTTAATGAGTGACACCATTTTGAAAATTTGAAATTATCCCTCTTGTGTAAGTTGCAAGCCAAGCAATAAATTTTTCAAACTCAGCAAATTACTAGTACTTAGCACCAACTATCGTTGCTGAAGATTTGAAAGAGATTGGTTGAGAATTGAATGCAAGAGAGCCGGTCCCGGTAATGGAAGCGCCCCCTTAAGCTAGCGTGAATTAATCGGATGAGACAATTAGAAAGTTGATCCTGGTTAACAGCAACGCACTACTGCGGATAGCTCGTAGGACGTAGCACGTAGCGAAGCCCCCCAGAAGTTGAGGATTTCATTTTTGCAATTACAAAAAATTCATAATGGAAATGTTTAAAGAGATTAATTTAGCATGTATTGCATCTTATCATCACATCGTGACTAATTTTCGATACTAGTGGTACATTCCGATGTTTATTGTTAAACTAATTAAGTATTAAAAACTAATGAAATAGTAGTAAATTAATATTATTGAGAAGAAAGGCAGCATGTATTGAAACAAATTTTGTTTCCAAAAGTCTGACAGCTACTGACCCATGAAAAGATTATTGCAAATAAGTATCGGGGGGTCTGGGGAACGGAGCCCCCTGAAGTTGGAGAATGTTTTGCAATTACGGATTTATCCGTTCAATGAAAACATTTAAAAAGATTAATTTGGCATCTGTTGCATCTAACCAAACATCTAACGCTAATGCATTTCTTGTGTAAATTGCATCTGTAAATTCTGGAAATTTAATTTCGGGATTAACCCTCCAGAAGGTAAAAATGTTTTAAAAATCGAGACAAAACAAAAATTCTGAGTTTTAAAAACTTTGTTAATGCAATTGTGTAAACTGCAGCTGCAAATTCTTAATTTTTGAATGAAATCATATTAATAAACAGCGCGTACCAATTTAAGGAAAAACAGCAAAGCTTTTGTAAGTAAATATCATTAACGAGGATTACGATGGATTATTGCTAAACTCATCGCAAGACGCAAAATGTGTCGTGACAAGCTTCTTGCAGTTGAAAGTTTAGAACAAATGTAGTTTGTATTTTATGACATTGCCGATTGTGTATTTTTGCGAAAATGTTTTTAAAAGAAGTATTCTGAGAAACATTAGTAGCATAGATGTCCCTTCCCCCTCGTATCTTTAACACATAATGTGTTAATCATATAGCGTAGTCTTCTTGGACGACTGTTTTTTATAAAAATCGACAATCGTAGTCTTCTTGGACGACTGTTTTTATAACAATCAATAATCGTCTCGTCTGCTGTTTTATGATAGCTAATTTTTACCATTTAAGACACCATAAAAGTGCTGTGGTTGTTATAAAGAACACGCCTAATTATATCACGTGATGCTTACCTACGTCAAAGCCAATTAATAGCTAGCTCTTGATTAGCTATCAATGACGTCATAATTCTTGGAATTTGAACAAAATAACCTCATTAATTACTCAAATATCACACTGCCCGCAGGCGTAGTCAGCTGCGCTGATTGCGCAAGCGTGCAGCGATTGCGTAATCATGCAATCATCATTCTCCCGCCCGCGCCGCCCGAATATTGATTATTATTTGTTAATGACGTAAAACAAATAATGTCTTCGTGGTTGTGCAACGACTGCTTGGTCTATTAACACTAAAAAATGTTGTTTATGGGTGGGTAGATTAACGGTTGGTAACAGAAGTACTCCAACAAGTGCATCAGAAATGTCATTGAGTTATTCATCAACTCATCCTAGTGATGGAGCAGTAGTATAGGAGAGTTCAAATGGACATGGTTTGTACAGGTGTGCTGGAGTCAAATGGGAGCTAATTAATCATACAGGTAAGGTCATTAATCATCGGGTGCAGATGTTCTCAAGGTCATTGTTGGCCAATTTTGCCTTTAGCTTAGATAAGCTTTGTAACATTGTACTAAATTTTTAACACAGTGTTATTGGACTATATTGTATGTAACTTTACCTATGTATGTAACTTTAAGTTTGCTAGACTATAGCTAGCTTACTTGCCTAATTAGTGTTTTAATTATATGCCTAATTAAGTACGTAAATTTTATTAAGTAACATTTTCAAACTTTTTTCAAACTTTTAATTACCTGACTGTTTGCCAATAAATTCTTACCTATCTACCTCAACATTGTATAGATCAAAAATATTCTTCTGAAATTTCGCCACTTTCTTCTATTCCGGCCAAAATTTCTAATATTTCCCTTTCTTGCCTCCTATTGAATTTCTTCATCTGGACCTTTGTACTAACCTTGAAACGGAAGACATGTAGCAAACACTTAAAGAAGACAAGATTGTTAGTTACGTACTTCAGAATATACTGATGTTAGATGCCTGCTAGTGTTAGCATATCTTTAGCATACTGAGGACTCAAACCTGTCAAAAGCCTTTCTCCCAGCTAGCAGCCTGCTAATGTTAGCATATCTTTAGCATACTGAGGACTCAAACCTGTCACTACTTTTCTCTCCCTGCTTGCTGCCTTCTAGTGTTAGCATATCTTTAGCATACTGAGGACTCGAAGCTGTCAAAAGCCTTTCTCTCCCTACTAGCAGCCTTCTAGTGTTAGCATATCTTTAGCATACTGAGGACTCAAACCTGTCAAAAGCCTTTCTCTCCCTACTAG
>JASAND010020145.1:0-27669 GCA_030248195.1 Trissonchulus latispiculum | reverse complement strand
ACATGTAAGCTTATATATACTGAAGCTAACGAAACGAAATAACTTTATTCTAATTTTGTTCTTGTTCTGTTGGTACTACTTATAATGAGTACTAAAAGGACGCCAAGTACACATTGTTTCCCCTTTACACAAATTTTGATTGCTGACCCCAATTTAACTTTATCCCCCCCCAACTAGTTGGGGGGGATAAAGTTAAAGAGATCCGAAATGGGTGCCAGAGCTTATTTTTTACGAGTTCTAGACTTATGACCCTCCACTTATAGCGCAGTAAGAGACCACTGCGCTATCAGAGGCTCAATTTCATATATTTCGTATGTTATTACCAGTTGGGATATTTTATTAGCGTTTAAAATAGGCATACTAAATTGAAAGCAATGTAGATCTTTTCAGCAAACTTATTAGCAAGAGTCCATAATAATTTCCCTTATATTATAGAAGAAATATCGCAGAAGAAATCTTCTATATTATAAGGGAATTATGGACTCTTGTTATTAGCACGGAATTTTTGCATTATTACAACTGATGATAGGCACGATTAATAGGTGACAGTCAACTTTTAAAGTTTACAGGAATTGGGCGTTGTATGCTTGCTTGCTTGCTGCATCGACAAACTCCCAAGTTGGCTGCTTTGTGAAAATAGGGTTGAAAATTTGGTTGAAATTGAAACTCCCAACCCGGGCTAGGCTACCCATCCCTAAAATGTTTGAAAACATTGGCTCGACCAACCCCGAAATTTCAGGGTTGGACCCTAAAATGGGCTCACCCCGATTCGAACTCACAACCTCGTTCTAATAACATCGGCCCCAGAAAAATTACTGGCAGTTTTTCAGACAACCGACATTCCACATTCGACAAATTCGAAATCCTCCCTAATTACGTAAGCAGAATTATTTCCAAAACCATACGATTTCCTAAAACCGCGACTAAAGTAAAGTTTGAACTTTGAACATTGGGGAGCAGAAAAATCTGTGTCCGGTTGCATATTTCCTTCATGTTGTGGTCGATGCAGTTGGCGATTATCCTTCTACGAGATCCCTGGGGCATCTGACCAGCGTGCCAAATGGATTCTAACTTTGCGGGGCGTGGCTGACTGTAGTCCTTCTTGTTTTATCCTTAGTAATGTTGGAGTGGGAAGCCTCCGGTCCTTAAGGTGCTGGTAGCGTTTAACGTAATTTGATGGCAAAGTTTATAGCAAATAAATGCAGGACTTGAAATATCGCTTGATGTTCTGGTGTTCCAAGTCATGCTGCTTTTATTCGTGTATGAGAAAATTTAATTTTGACCAAAATTCAATATCTGACAAAAATGTTTGTCCTGAAACTGAGTTTTTCAATTTTAAGCAGTTTAGAATTATTTGGCCATTATTTATAGAAGTGGACACAATCCAGACTAGAAATTGCAAAAAGAACAATTTAACGTTGTTAGGGTTTTAGGCTCCAGCCAGACTGCTTTCGGTGAGCGGACAGCTTGCAGCTACAGTGTCGAAAAGTCGACATACCAATAATGGAATTTTTTCGAATTTTATTCATGGCTATTTCGTAACTGTAGAAAACTGGCTACTCAAAATAATCCATACCAGTAATATTCTGACAATTCTAGGGGCGAAAGAGTACCGGGACGAGCAAAACTACGAACAAGGGAGTACAAATAAAATAACGTTATTCGTGCCGCCAACTATTTCCAAAGGGTCTGCTAGCATATATCAAAATAATATTATCCCCCGCCCCACCCTCGTCCTCTTCCCCCAATCAGTTTGTTCCACTATTTTGCGATAACAATGTTAATACCTTTTAGCTACTCGTTACTGTGCCTTTGAAATGGCAAGCCGACACTTAGCTAAGGACAAGTTCTGTTGACTGTTATACGGAGTAAAGCTGATTTATGTTTTCTCACGTTTCGAGTATAATTCTTACGTTTTCAAATTAGGCATACAACTTGACTAGTGCATATTGCACGGTTATATATTTTAATAGAAACAAGTTTTCAATAATAAATGGTTTTAAAGTTATTATAAACTTCTGAAAGTTAAAGCTACTTTAAGGCACTTTCATGGCAACCAGTAGTTAAATGATTATGCTTGATGAAAATAAGCACCTACGAAAAAATCAAATAGTTGTCTAGAAGGTCTTTTAGCTGGCTTAATGGTGTGCAAATAAAGTTCAGTTTTATTAAAAGGCCATACCTTCCCCTTTGCTGGTGGTAAGCTACCCGCATAATTAAGGCTGAAAGAAAACCTGCACAAAACTCTCAAACTCAGTTTAAGACAAAACTGAATTAGTTTTGAACAAACTGAAAACTGAAATTTATTTTCATCAAAACTAAGTCAAAGTTCGGCCAGATAACCATAGTGGAATTAGGCACACTATATTTCGAATATAAACATACATACTAACTTCATATGTACAAGGGACTTGCAGTTTGCACCTACTATATCCTAGTTCACTCTTAGGACTTTACTTCAGACAGCTGTTAGCATTGTCAAATGAATGGATCAAACGAATAGAATCTATATTTAGACAAACACGACGAAAAAACCAGATGATGGTCTAAACACCATCCATTGGTGAGCAAATAATGTTCCTTTTCATTAAAATACCCAATTCCCCTTTCCGTTTTTTCCCTGAAAGGTCTTCTACTATTAAAGGCTAACATTTTCTATTTTCGCCTTTCCGATACGCTCATTTGGAATTTTGTCTAATGTCCTACATAGTCACAAACTTGGTGAAATAAAAAATCGGCCTTATTATAGCAATATTTCATATGAGGAGTTACTATAGTTTGACCTGCTTAATGTTCGTGAAATGTACTGTTAAAAGCAAGCTTTAATTGGAATTGTCACAACTACACAAAATATCATTGTTTCTGTCAGCTACAGTTTGAAACAGTTGTTGAGAACGAACTTAATCTATGGGCCTTTGCAAGAAAGGGTGGAGTAGAGTTATTCTTAACTCGATCCTTTTCATGAAAGAGTTAAAATATGGCAAGTCAAGCATGAGTGAAGTTAAAACAAGTTAAAACAGGTAATTTTAACTCTACTCTACTCTGCTCTACCCTTTCTTGAAAAGGCCCTATGAGTCATCGGGAGGATCCCAAAACCAGAAGAGCAGTAGCTGAATTATGGATAGAACGGATGCTCCAGTGAACAGGGACAGAATACCGCCCAGACCACTCAAAAACCCGGTCGGAGTGTAAACATAGAATTCCTCCTCGTGGCGAATGTAGCGATGCTTTTTCTGTAGGGCTATTTTCAGATGAAATTCAGCACCCATCATCTGTGTGGTCAGGGACGCCTGAATTTCCATGAACCGGCAAAACGGGGTGCAGCCGATCACGCAGGTTGCCTCCGCGTCTCGACACCTCTTCTCATCCATCGAACCGTTGGTTCGATCGATCACTCCGTCGCAAATCGTTCGGGGATCCACCGATGGGAGGCCGTTGAAAAAAGTGCAATTTCTGATACAGGAAGTGTACACCGAACGGCATTCGTCGGTGCAGCTTCGACGTTCACTGGGCGGTACGGATCGGCAAGGACTGTCGGGTTTGTCCAGAAAACTCTGATGTTGAATGTCGATGTCGTAGTCTATCGAATTGGATAGAGTTGCTTTCTGCGGAGTAAAGACGTTTAGATCGTCTCCTATGATCACGGTGACGAACATTCCATTAGACGGTAATGGGATCATCTTGATCCCACTTTTTTCCGACATCGGCATACTGCTGAGGTTACCGGCATAGTTGTTGCTGATGAACCGATAGCAGATGCCATATTCGTTGAAGTGAGGCTCAATTCCGACAATATTATAGGGATCCCTCCCGTAGGAGTCGCCAAAGAGATCTTTTGGATCCTTGGAGATGTTGGACAGCAGATCATTCATGGTAGTCCATTTATTTTCTACCATCTTTTTCAAAACATCCTCTCTAACTGACTTGTTCATCGGCATTCTCTGAAATTCGTCTGCCGCAGTTGGTATGTAGAGGAGGTTTTCCAGGTACCTTTGGTGGTCAGGTCCCATCTGGAAGGATTCCAACTTTTTGCCGTCCAGCCAATATGCATCACAGAGGCTGATGTTTGGAAACTGTGTCATAAAGACACGTTTGGACCTGAAGGCTGTCGGTTTGCCCATGTAGTCTAGAACGGCCAGGGTACACTGGTATATCATTAGGGACAGACATACCAGAAGCAGTAGCAGCCAAAACAGTTGAACGGCCCTTCGTTTTGCCAGTATCACATCTCTTAGCCCGTGAAGTGTGGTGCAGTTGGCGAAACACTTAATCTTTGACACAGCAGCCATTTCTCTCTGATGTACACAGTCGAGATCTAAAATCCTCTCTCTGGTAGTATGTTAGACTACTTGTCACTGATAAAGAGCAAACATATTAGACCACTGCCGCAGAATGTACCACTAGTGTATAATAAACTGGACAATTATGTAATTAAAACTACAAGTGGTATAACTCATACCTTTTGTTATTTTGGTTAGGAATGCGGCCAAATCTAGTTCAAACTTGCAGATTTTGGTTTGTCGAATCTAATACTGACAAATGGATAACTAACTGAATTAATGGGGTAAGTCCCTAACCGTGCTATCTTTGGACTAACAGCAGTAGCCTCATATATCATTTATGCCAGAAAAAATTTACAGTCTTGTCCTAAAGTCGGTTAACGTTACTGACATGCTGAACAATGCCATATAAAAAGCATATAACACGAAGAAGCTTAGTACAGTCTTATGCGGAAATATGGCTAAAACTCTAATGATTGACTGAATAGTCAATCATGGGAAAAGTATTAATTTTTAATTTAATTTGACTCTTAATTTTATCCTAATCGAGATGTAATTGTTTTTTGAAACTGGTATTACTAACTTAAAATGTTGGCAATTAGCTTAAATGTTAAGAAATTATTCTCCGGCGGGGAAAGGTTGGTTACATCTGTATTAGGTTGGGTTTTTCTACCCTGTTTTCAATATCGCCAAACAATTTATCTGCCATTAGTGAAAATTTGAAACTTTAAACTGGCCAAATATTTAACGAAGATGATGACTGCACTGACCTGAGCCTTTCTCATCAATTACTTAACGGATATTATATAACCTGCTATTTGTTTTGCTTGTAGCTCCACCATCGGTTCTGACTGGGTCAAACGAACACTCATTTAATACACATTTCAAATGCTAAAATTCCGTAAACCTTTGCTCATGACTGGTAACGTTCTGGCAAGAGTACATAATAGAGTGTGACAGTTGGTAGGCTCTCTGTTATCAGCTCTCGAGACATGCTCTGCGCGCTAACGGCTCATCCCCCCCGCAATTATCTCTTATGGAATCTTGGTTTTGGTTATGTTTCAGCATTAGCAGCTTCTGGATGGAACAATCAATTAACGTGTTATATCATCCGAAAACACCGTTTCTCAATGACTGCGTTGCTAACTTTTCCAAAGGAGGCTGTGAAAGGCCTGGCTCGGATTTTGACTTATTTCATGTGCTAATGACTTACTTAGGATTTAGATATCAGCTCAAGCTTGGATCGTCCCACACTGGTTGGTCGCTTTTTCTTATCTTAAGAGCAAGACTAGGTTATAAACATGGAGTAGGCGAAACAGTCATGAACATACATGTGCTTGGGGGTGGGGGCGGTTTTCACCCCCTCTCCAGACCTGGAGCTCACCCTCTCCCCCAGAAGGGTCCCTCACCCCCCTCCCAGAATCCGGATCTTTTTGGGCAAAAAATCCAGATTAGTCGGTTTTGGGGCAAAAAACTGGCAAAATCTGGTTTTCCGGCGGCCTTCGACCACCGGTTCCCCCCACACTTCCCCTCCTGCACATGTCTGGTCATAAACACCGGTGAATCTTCCAGAAATTACATATTTATGCTAATTAGGCAGATATTCAGTGGAATATATCATTTGCAATGAGCACCATAAATAAACATAACAGCGCTCGTATTTGCGAAAGTCAAACGTAGGGCCTATTTCTTAAAGATTAAAATGGTCGGATTAAACGGATTAAAAATCAGTCGGATTAAAATGTTAACGGCTGTTTCTTTAATGTAGGATTAAACGGATTAAACGAATTAAAATTAACTTGTTTAATCCGACCATTTTTAATTCTCGGATTAAGCGAGTTAATTTTAATCCGCCATTAAAGAAACAGCTATTAAAAATTTTAATCCGCCAACTTTTAATCCGTTTAATCCACATTGCTGCACGAGGATTAGAAACTAAAGTCTGACCAAAAATTCTTGGAAACTAACTGTGAGCGCTTGTCCTGAGTTAACCTTTGAAGTTAGTCTATATAAAGTGTATATTTCTAGAAACCTCAGGAGGAGGAGAATCTGGTAAAACCATCATATCCGGTCTAAATCCGGTTACCGGATGCCAAATCGATAAAAACGCTTCAGATTCGGAAAGAGAATGCTAATTAATTCATACTCTAGCATATTAGTCCTTGGCCCAAGACATCTCCGAAAATCAGTACACATCCGGTCTATGTCCGGTAACCGGATGTCTAGGTCACAAAAACTGTACAGCAAGATGGGTAGGTCGTACAGTTTCGCTGATTGAATTTTTAGATTCAGCGGGTTCGAAATTAGTCTATATACGAAGTTTTGTCTAACTTGGACCAAAATTGCGTGAGTTATGGTCGTATCCGGTGCGAAAAAACCGGAAAAACCTGTTTTTCCGGTCTGGTGCTCGGAATCGCAGATAAAAAATGTTAGTTTTTGGCACAATGAATATTTGGGAGGCTACTTTCATTTTACCGGTGTCAAAGTAATCGAATATCCGGTCGATTTCCGGTTCTGAGCTTCGAAATTTGAGATTTCATGGGCTATTATCTCAGTATCCGGTTGGTCTGGAAGTCAAATTATTTCACTAAAATGACATTTTGTCTATCCCTAACAAGCATCAACCTCAAATTACTTCATATCTGCTGTAATTTTTGAATGATAGCGTTTTAAAAACGTGCTGATTTTGCTTGTTTTGTGTAATTGTTAAACCGGATATGCGATTTGATCCCATACGCTTAGCTTTGTCGCACGCAATATAACTTATTTTTAAATAATTTTTAAAACGCTATCATTCAAAAATTACAGCAGATATGAAGTAATTTGAGGTCGATGCTTGTTAGGGATAGACAATGTCATTCTAATGAAATAATTTGACTTCCGGAACAACCGGATACTGAGATAATAGCCCATGAAATCTCAAATTTCAAAGCTCAGAACCGGAAATCGACCGGATATTCGATTACTTTGACACCGGTAAAATGAAAGTAGCCTCACAAATATTCATTGTGCCAAAAACTAACATTTTTTATCCGCGATTCCGAGCACCAGACCGGAAAAACCGATTTTTCCGGTTTTTTTCGCACCGGATACCACCATAAATCACGCAATTTTGGTCCAAATTGGACAAAACTTCGTATATAGACTAATTTCGACCCGCTGAATCTAAAAATTCAATCAGCGAAACTGTACGACCTACCCATCTTGCTGTACAGTTTTTGTGACCTAGACATCAGGTTACCGGACATAGACCGGATGTGACCGGATTTTCGGAGATGTCTTGGGTCAAGGACTAATATGCTAGAGTATGAATGAATTAGCATTGTCTTTCCGAATCTGAAGCGTTTTTATCGATTTGGCATCCGGTAACCGGATATAGACCGGATATGATGGTTTTACCAGATTCTCCTCCTCCTGAGGTTTCTAAAAATATATACTTTATACAGGCTAACTTCAAAGGTTAACTCAGGACAAGCGCTCACAGTTCGGTTCCAAGAATTTTTGGTCAGACTTTAGTTGAAAAAGGAGACGGATTAAACGGATTAAAATTAATCGTTAAAGGAATAGCGATTAAGCACGTCGGATTAAAATTGACTCTTCTATTTTTTAATCCGAAGTGTGAATAAAGAAACAGGATTAGATTAAAATTTTAATCTTAGGTGCATTAAAGAAACAGGATTAAATTTAATCCGTTTAACTCGTTTAACTCGCTGGATTAAATTTTAATCCGTTTAGTCCGAGGTGCTGTTTCTTTAATGCGGACTAATTTTAATATAATCCGTTTAATCTTTAAGGAAATAGGGCCGTAGACTCACAAAAATGGAACACTTAAAATTTTAGGTTCTTATGATAATGGTAGCTGGAATGGGATCTTACGAGATTTAATGGACGGCAAAGGCGACATGATTTTGTCTCCGGTCACCCTTTCCCTTGAGCGATACGAGCATTTCAATTTCAGCATGGCTTATCTCAGCTATGAACGTGCGTTTCTGGTACAGAAAATGCAGCCAATTCTACCACTTTCAACAGCATGGGCCACAATACTGAAACTGGGAATTTCCACCAGACTCTATGTCTCCATACTGTGCTACATTTGCTGGGTAATTTTGCTGAACCGTTACCTGCACTCGGGTAGCACACTGTTTGACTGTATCTTTCAGATGTTTCGTATGCTACTAAAACAGTCCTATTATCCTGTTTCGACCAGTTTAGCGCTAAGTTCACTTATGCTCACTTGGGAATCCTTTTCTGCAATCACTACCTCCTTTTATGCTGCAACCATTTGGATGGACGCTATCACATGGAAACCGCCAACGCACCGGTTTAGCACAATCTTAGAACTGATGGAATTGATCAGAACTGATCAATATCATTTGATAGCAATCGATGATCAATCAGAAGATCATTTACTGGAAGAGCTGCATCCAGAAACACATACCTATGTGAAGGATATCCTTAGAGATCACCCACCGATAAAGGTAGCCGACTTAGGGGCGGTGGAGAAAATCATTAGCGCCAGATCGAACTACGTATTTTTCACCAGCTACAACCGCGCTTTTGCCCTGTCTCGCCAAAACTGCAAACTAGATGTTGCCAGAATTGATGCCATGTCAAAATGGAGCGCACTTGCCGTGCGTTCAAGAGCACTAAGTGAACTGATATCAGTCGCATTTTATGCCCAGGGCGGTTCGGTTACTTCGTTTCTGGACAGGACGTATCAAAAATATTCATCAAATACGAAATGTGAACAGTCAAAGCCACTAAAGGAGAGTAAGGGATTGCTACTCGTGGAATTGCAAGCCGTCTTTTTGCTGTTGGTCATTGGACAAATTCTGTCGGTTTTGTCTTTCGTTGGAGAAATATCGCTGTGCTTCCTGAAGAAAGGAAACAAGTTACACTGTTCCTAAATGAACATTACGTTTAAATTTGAAGTAATATTGTTTCAGACGTGATTATAATCCGAGTCACTTTCAATTTTTTATGATTTCCGGTTCCATTCTTGTTGGATTTCCTAGTTCTAGCGAAGTGCTAACGAGAAGATTTTAGAATGTTCGACTGAAATCTAGTCAAAATTTATCCTCTGGCAATTGGTGTGTCACTTTTTCTTTAAAGTTTTTAGTTTCGTTTTCGTATAGTTCCGTGTGGTGAAACATAGCGATTCTTTTATTTCTCTTCTGTTTCTCTTCCCTTTTTGTGTATTTATTGTAGTTTTCTTGATTTTTATTATTTTTCTTCATTCCTTTTTTCAGCATGTTTTTTCAATTTCCTTGCTAATGTTTGTTTCATTGTTTTGGCGTACCAACGTTTTCGTGCTGCTTTCTATTTCGTTTTCCTTCAAGGATCTCTTTAAGCATAGTAGTTTCGTTTTAAAAGCACTTTATTAGTTGTTTATTACTTTCGTCTTTGAAGTTTTTTGCAACACTCAACTTTCCGTATTAAATTAGCTAACTGTTGGCTCATCATTATTGCTCAAGCTGTGTAGGTGTGAAAGAAGGAAAGCAAAAAGTTAAATTGTCGAAAATAAGACTAAACAATTAACTAATTGCGTCGAAAACTTAACACAAAAGCTCAAGGAAGGAAAATAGAGCAAAATATCCGACTTAGCACTTCCAAACTTAGCATTCATTCATAGGCCCCTTTTTGCAGCCTGTAACTTGTTCTAATTGCTACTGGGCAGTGTTTTACGTTTTGCAGTCTAGCCAAAGAAGAAGGTCCACAGAACCAATTGCACTTTTCCGAGCGTGACTTGCACGAAAAAACAAACGGACCTAACTTGCCCGGAAGCGAAAATTTTCAAAGTTGTAAATTTTGACCAAAATTTTTCGCGATTTGTAGTACTCCCGACCCAGCACTTCCAAACTTAGCATTCATTCATAGGCCCCTTTTGCAGCCAGTTTTCATAGCCGAAATGGCCGAGTGGTTAGAGGGGCGGACTCTTAACTCACAAGTGTGGGTTCGAATCCTACTTCCGGTTAAAATTTTTTCAAAAAGTTTCTGCTAGGTTAGCTAGCTAGAAACTTTTTAGGTGAATCGAAAAGTTCTACATTAGCCAAAATCAACTGGCATTTATTATTTGACATGCACATGCACTTGCACTAACAAAATCAAATTTCTTGAGAACAAAGGGAAGGTTTAAATTAAAATCTATTTTTAAAACGGGAAACGTATATAGCTTTTCTAACTTAAACATGGCTTCAATTTAGAACATTTTTCAGTTTTAATGAGCAAATAAGAAGTTAGATGACGGTTGAAATTTAAATAAAAATGAGACATTCGTTTTTATTTCAGAAGATGACTGGGGTTTGCTGTCCGAAGAAAAATCGGAAAAGGACCAATGAAAAGAAAAACCGGAGAATAAGTATTCATTTAACAAAAAAAATTTGGGCTGCTTTTACATAATATTTTAACACACAAGGACAATTTCTGTGACTGTATCCGGGGGGCTTTCTTAAATTGTCCCATTATGTCATATTATTGATTACTGTAAGAAATGTCTATAAATTTGCTTAGGAAATGCCCTCTTTTCAGTTGCAAGAAACGTATATACATGTGCTTAGGAGATGCCCCCTTTTCCACATAATTATGATGCTTGTTGTCGATTAACATTTCTGGTCTATATATTGCCTTAAACATTATGAAAATCCAATTAGAAAAGTTTAGATCTTACTGGGAGTCGAACCCAGGAATCTGTGATTATTAGACGTCAGCCTTGACGTCTACACTACGAGAACTATTAAGCCGTTTGTCTTAAATTTGCCTTCAAGGATCTCTTTAAGCATAGTAGTTTCCTTCCTGATTTCGTTTTATAGAACAAGTTAAGTTTCGTACCAACTTTTTATTGAGTATATTAAGGCTGAAGTAAGAATACAATTCCCAACAAAAACAACAACTAAATTAAGCCCAATTTTGATTAAGTTTTTATGAAAATCATTTGCATGGCAGAACTGTATAATTATCTAGAAACTGACAGAATTGTTACTAAATTATTATACCGCCGGAGGCGGTATACTTGTAATGGGTTGACCCATCTGAATTCCTATGTTTTGCATATAAATTGCTTGGCGCGGAGGATTTCCGTCCTATCTTCAACACATGTCCCTGTTACGCAGGTTTTTTTGCCCAAAAAATTTTCTACGATTTTGCAATTTTAGAGCATCATTACAGTCAATTTAGTTAATTTAGTTAATTTTCAACGCCCCGCAAATTGTTTTGCACACGATCACTCTCTGCCTTTTCACATATTACCGGAAATCGGGCGCTATTTGCCTGTCACTTGATTGGCAGAGGTTTAACAGATCAATAAATCGCTAAAACTGATGTTACAATTTTCGTGTGGAAAGACTGATTTTGCGCATGCACTGTATTTATTTCATTAGTGTTTGCTTTGCTTCAGAATTTAGATAAAATAAATTGTTTAAAATAAACATACATAGATAAATGATAACTTTCTCTCTCGCAGTTTACTCGATAAAAACGCTATAGTCAGAGTAGTGTAGTGGCTAGGGTGTCCGCTTGGCACTGTTCCGGACACAGATCGAATCCTTCTTCCGGTATAATTTTAGTTTCACAATTGGCAGTGGCAAATGGCAATAAAACACTCCTATTCTTTTGTCTCAGAAACGGTAAATGTCGTTGAGTTGAAACTAGTTAAAAGCTAACGTAACGTACACTAGAACAGTATGATGAAAACAAACAAAACGTTGAACACATAAATCCCAAACTCTACGGCGGTATTATTCCCCTTTTAAGGGGTAACTTGTTCTAATTGCTACTGGGCAGTGTTTTACGTTTTGCAGTCTAGCCAAAGAAGAAGGTCCACAGAACCAATTGCACTTTTCCGAGCGTGACTTGCACGAAAAAACAAACGGACCTAACTTGCCCGGAAGCGAAAATTTTCAAAGTTGTAAATTTTGACCAAAATTTTTCGCGATTTGTAGTACTCCCGACCCAGCACTTCCAAACTTAGCATTCATTCATAGGCCCCTTTTGCAGCCAGTTTTCATAGCCGGAATGGCCGAGTGGTTAGAGGGGCGGACTGTTAAGTCACAAGTGTGGGTTCGAATCCTACTTCCGGTTAAAATTTTTTCAAAAAGTTTCTGCTAGGTTAGCTGAACAGGGGGCTTATGTAAATGAAAACAGACTTGTCTGCAGACAACAGGAAATAGAGTACAGCGCCTGTGTAAATGTCTGTAACCAGCGTTGTCTGTGAGTATACTGATACTGTAGGTTAAGTAATATATACATGTCCTGTTCTGAGCCTGCGAATATACATCGTCCACCCTGACAACCTTAACATGAGAACAGGGCAGGCATGCTACACATACATGTCCTGTCCGCAGCCTGACAAATTTACAAAAAAGGAGCCCACTGGAAATTAGTGAACAGGGGCTTATGTAAATGAAAACAGGCTTGACTGCAGACAACAGGATCTCAGTATACTGATACTGTAGCTGAAGTAATACATGTCCTGTTATGAGCCTGCGAATATACATCGTCCACCCTGACAACCTAAACATGAAAACAGGGCAGGCCTGCTGCAAATACATGTCCTGCCCGCTGCCTGACAATTATACAAAAAAGGAGCCCTCTGGAAATCAGTGAACAGGGGCTTATGTAATTGAAAACAGGCTTGTCTGTAGAAAACACGAAATAGAGTACAGGGCCTATGAAAGCAGGCTTGTCTGCAGACAACAGGATCTGAGTATACTGATACTGTAGGTGAAGTAATACATGTCCTGTTCTGAGACTGGGAATATACATCGTCCACCCTGACAACCTAAACATGAGAACAGGGCAAGCCTGCAATAAATACATGTCCTGTCCGCAGCCTGACAATTTTACAAAAAAGGAGCCCACTGGAAATCAGTGAACACTGTCTTATAGAATTGAGTAAAGATGGCCATATCAAGATGTATAGGTGTGTACACCCTGTTTAGGAAAAGGTGGCAAGCGTGTTAAAAATGTGATAATAATGTATAAAAAACATACTCAGTCTTCTCCCTTGTAAGCTAGAGATTAGTACAGGCGTGTGAATGTTTGTATGCCTAGTACAGGCGTATGACGTTTGTATGCCTAGTACAGGCGTGTGAAGGTTTGTATGCCTAGTACAGGCGTGTGAAGGTCTGTATGCCTAGTATAGGTGTGTGAACGTTTGTATTCCTTGTCATGACAGCTATGATAGGGAAATTCCATAAATAACAGTGGAGGGGGTGACGCATGAATTGGGCGCCAATTTATCATGGCGTTGGTAGAGTATGTAGCACTGTAAAACCGATCACTGAAATTTTAATGGCTTATGGACGTCATAAAGGCAGTTGTTTCTCAATTTCACCATCTCTTTTTAAAGAAACGATGGATCCTGACACGTTTCATAATCTTTCTTTTTAGTTGGACTTCTGGATAAGGGAACTGTGTGGACGTGCTTTTTATAGTTTTCCTAGTTCTCTAGTTGGTAGTTTTACCAGTTGAGATAATTTAACTCAGCTTCAGTTCCCTCTTTCAAGAGGGTACTGCGAGAGACTGTAGAAATTAGGCATGGGCACGGGTAGTCGGGTACACGACGGGTACCCGATATCCAGTTGAAACCGGATAAAACTGGGACTTTCCAGTTTACCTCCTCCCCCCACAACACTCAAGTTGGTGACGCTTAATAATAATAATAATAATAATAATAATAATAATAATAATAATAATAATAATAATAATAAAGCTTTTGAATGATTAAAACTGATCAAGGATGCTGTGGACTGGCGTGGAATGACTAAAGATAACATTGCCCTTGATCGATAAGGCACGTACAAAACTGCTATACGCTGAAAATTAATGACAGACTATAATCTTACGGAAACCGAAATATAAACCGAAAGTTAGAAACTTATTCGATTATGTTTTATTAGAGGAAGCTGCACTTCTATGGCCAAATCCTATTATTCAAAGGTGTAACGGAGATTTGGGATTGGGGGCTCCCCTCCAATTTTTTGGGGGCCCTCTGGAGACCCCCCCCCAACTTGTTTGGGAGCCCCCCTCTGGAGACCTCACCAACCCCCCTCAGGACCCCCCGACCCTCCCCCAAAAACTTTTTCAATTTTTATGCCAAAAATCTCATTTTCAGTCGTTTCTAATGTCGATGAACATTCAACTATGAAGTGATTTTGACATTAGACATCGTTTTTAAAGTCGAAAACTTGATTGCCAACATGTTTCCAAGTCCAAAACAAGTAGGCCCCAAAAGGGGCAGTATTCTTTTGTAGACCTGTTTTTATTCAATTGCAAAATTGTCTTTGTCGGAAGGTCCTTTAAGCGTTAGAAGCTGCAGGTTTGGTTTACAATTTCACTTGACTTAACTTAATTTTTTTAATATCGAACTACTGTTATCATTTGGAATATCTCACTAAATGTTTTGCTGTCTTATCAGACCAGACTTTTCTCAGCATAACACAATACAGTCAGTTATAACATCATTGTGGTTCAACAGTAAAGGTGACAAACTTACATTCGTTCCTCCAAGTAAGAAGAAAACAGAATTTTTCAGCACAAAATTTCCATTACTTTCATTCCGCTGCTTAATTTTTCCCCAATTCTCAATAAATTCTATGGTCATCAGGTAGTGCAGGCCTATGCTTGCCATGTCATGATTGGCCTGAACTTGTGATATCCAGCGCAAGCTAGTACCTTATTCCATTGCCTAATGCACCATGTGTAGCTCCCAAGCTACACTGGTGCTCAAAAATCTGCAATCGTTTAGATTGCTGACAGCCGAAGACTGCGCGACTGTCAGTTCTACCGCTTAAATAGGCTCCAAAATCTAATTTGCATAATCCGAATGCAAAAAATCTGACCTAAGCTAGCCCTATGTTGAAGATAGGGCTTCTGAATAGAGAAGTGACTCACAATGCACTAAACATATTAGTTTCCTTTTTATACATTCCTGCTCCAGCAGGAATAATAAGGTCAATAATGAGTCAGAAAGTCTACAATACAGTTAAAAACGTGTATTTCTCGCAATAATAAACACTTTAAGCCAAACATTTGGACATTTTGGCCCCCCCCAAAAGTTCTGGGGGTGGTTGAGAAAATAGCTGGGGGGCTACGCCCCCCAACCCCCCCCCCACCTTACACCTATGCTATTATTACACACAAAGATAGGAGGGGAAAGTTGCTTAATCTGGACAAAGGGTTCCAAATATGAACACAACACAACACAGCATTATCCCAGCTACAAAATAAAAGCGATTCTGTTAAACTGCAAACAAATGGTGTTTTCAGAAACAAAACAGTATTTAAGCATTATATTTAACCATTGGTACTATATTATGCTTCGGAATGTCAGTTTTAGCATTAAAACATATTTTATAATGGTCCACGATTAGATTAACTGCAATTATTAGTACAAATATTTAAGCATAATGTTCTTATATCAACTGCCTAAAACCTTCGCATTAAAATTTGCCAACAAAAATTCTTATTTAACAATTCCTATTTTTTCAGTACGCCCCAATCCAGTTGGTCTTTCATCGGTTAGGAGTAGTGACAGCTCGCTGTTGATTTTAAAAATTTGACTGAGAGTTAGCTGACACCAAATCACCAAATAATTGCCTTTAACAATTACCCGAGGCGTTTCGCAAAGGGTATTTGTAACAAACGGGCTGAAACTAAGACGAAATGGGGGGTCCTAACTCGTTGTCACCTCCGAAGGCTCAGGCTCAACAAGAGTATTACCCTCGTGTACTAAGAAGACTATACTAAAGCTTTACTGATTGTGGCACTGCGGGCACTAATGAAACGACAAACTCAGCTCATGTAGAATTTGTGATGTGTGTAGTCTAAATGAATAAACTACATTGTCCAGAAGATTGTCAAGTCACTGCGCGCCGTGTGATGCCCAATTCTTCCCTAAAACCTATGCGCTCTGACGTAAACTGAACTTCAGCATGAACCTTTACTTGACAATAACTTTGACTACAATGCGGTACTTCCAATATAAAATAAAATATGGCAACAACAAATAATAGGAATAAATTTGAACACGACAAAATTGACAATATTGGGACTTGGGAGTAGTTGACTACAAGTAAATTCCGGCACAGGCCACCAACAATCGCACTAACCTAACAACTAACTTTGATTGACACTTCTAGAGATTAAACGTTAAGCTAAGCCAAAGGGTAGGTGGAATTTCAATTTTGATTGAGCATTATGCAAAACAGCAACCATTTTTAGTCTAGGCTAG
This sequence comes from Trissonchulus latispiculum, assembly GCA_030248195.1. Taxonomy (NCBI): domain Eukaryota; kingdom Metazoa; phylum Nematoda; class Enoplea; order Enoplida; family Ironidae; genus Trissonchulus; species Trissonchulus latispiculum. Next base: position 11,160 of record JASAND010020145.1, on the reverse strand, counting down.
AATATTTCTCCAGACTCGTCTCTTGCACGCTAATATCACTAAAATCACTTCGGTTTCCCTCCCCTTCACCGCAGACAAACTGAACAAGCTCCAGACTGATCGGTTATCCTTAATCTCGTCGACTCAGCGGCTCTAGTATCCAATCCTAGATCAACTACCAAGAACTAAGCTTCAATTCCTAATGAACTATTTACTAAGTACAGTACACTCAACTTCAGAGACGAAGCAGACAGACAAAATTCTTACAATAGTTGGCTACTGGTAATCGAATCCGCTCACCGGCAAAACCAACTAGAATTCTTGAGATGCCGTAAGTCACTACTCGGAAAACCCTAGGAGAAAGTTTGAGCTGAAACCTAAGAAATTTTGGTTAGGTTAATATTTTAATATTAACTTTTGGCTTTTGGTTGCCACGCAAGCGCACACAATCACACACTCACACTTAATCTCTTGACTTGATTCGCGGTCACACAACGGTATTCTGTTCCGAAGTATGTGGGGGAGGTTCCCTATATGCTCCCTATGTGTACCTGAAATGTGCACAAGTCCACCCGTCCCAGGTCACGATTAGGCACCCACCGCACCCTCAGAGAACTAACGACTACCCTGTCCTCTGCTAAGAGGGGGTCCTATTAAATTTGATAAAAACTTTTAACTTCCGGCGAATTTAAAGGGAGAAAACATTGACAGATTCGGTTTTGACAAATTAGTCAAAGAATAGGCAACAATAGAGACATATTGGGAAAGCATTTGACGAGCAGACAGTGAAAAGTCAATGATCTTTTAAGAGACGGCTTCGCTCTGAACAGGAACTTATTAGGACAGCCAACCCAAGTAACAAAGGTGCGACCAAGTCAGACGGCTCTCAGGAAAGTCTACAGCACAGGGAAGCTGCTGGTCGAATCGCTGAAACCGCAAAGCGGATGCACAAAGGCAAAGAACCAAGCAAATCCGGATAGAGCAGCAATGGAAGAACCAAGGAAAAGGCCAGGGGTGATTCAAGGATACACTCACACTGGAAGGTCAGCAAGAAAGAACCGGGCGAGACTGATATCCGGACGGCAGAGCAAAGATGGATCGAGAGCAGGAGATCACGGCAGAGACTGAAGGGCCGGGATTCACGGCAGGTAAGGAGCAAAAGACACAGCGCAGGCAAAGAGCAGCAGAAGCAGAGTCCAAAGACGACTCGATCTGGAACCGAATCAAATGGGTTAAAACCTGGTCGGTTTTAACCCGATTTCAGTGATATTAACTGGATTTCGCAGGGACAAGAAGAATCTGATCAAGCATTTGGTCTAGAAGTGAATTTTAGCTTTTAAAATCAAGCTTAAGTTTTAGATACAAATACAAAAACTTTGGACCAAATTAACAGCAAAATGGGCAGTTAGCCTGGCTAGATAATTTTGGATAATATAGACATAATTAACATAGTTTTAAAGCATAAGGCACAAAATAGAAAAGAAATGAAGGTATTTCTCGAAATTGCCAAAATTGCCGCCAAGTTGCTCATTCGCCTCCGGCTATTCACAACAGTTGGCCGCTATCGAGAAAACAGAAAACCGTGGGACAGAGTTCACGCAGATTTTGCTGGGCCTTTCTGTGGAAAAATGTGGATGATTGTAGTTGACTGTTATTCTAAATGGCCAGAGGTGATCGACATGTCGTCAACGACCTCATTGTCTACTATTCACGTCCTGCGGGCCTTGTTTGCCCGACATGGAATTCTGAAAACGTTAGTGACTGACAATGGCCATCAATTCGCTTCGCATGAGTTTGCGAAGTTTGTTCAGAAAACGGCATCAGCCATCTGTTTTCTACTCCATATCACCCTTCCTTTAATGGTTTGGCGGAATGATTTATCCAGTCTTTCAAAAGAGCTATACTGGCAGCCCAACACTGCCAGTGCTCGCCCTAAAACGGTGCCGTAATGGCCGAGTGGTAAGGTGTTCGACTGAAGATCTGACGGTCCTAGGTTCGAGCCCCCGCTGCCACAAGGTTTTCACAAATCCCCTTGGGCAAGGGACTAAGCACATATCGGTTCGCCGTGGGCTCCAGCCAACCCAGCTGTCTATCCTTAACTGGTCGGTAAATGGGTACCACTGCGGTGGGAAGGTAACAGGAGTCTGTGTTCTGGCGTAATGCCTGATGAAGGGCTGCCCCCCCTTCCACAGATGTAGTCAACATTAGAGTTCTCGCTCCTGGCTTCGGGCTGTGAATCCGGAGATAAGCACCGGCACCCTATAACCTTCTGTAGGTTGGAGTTCTCTCCACGGGTCACTTTACCTTTACCTTTACCTAAAACGGTGGCACAATTAGTCCTGATCTATCATTCTGTGCCGCATGCGTTCATAGGAGAAACCCCCGCTAAACGCTTCTTGGGCAGAGAATTTAATACGGTATAGTCAATTCTTCACCCTGACAATTCAGAACCCAAACCCAATCAATAGTTCTTGGATAAGAGACAGTTGAACCCTGGAGAATTGGTCTGGATAAGGAATTATGGAAATGGTCCTAAGTGGGTTCCTGGAAAAGTTCACAAAAGACAGGGCACGTTCACCTACAAGATTTTACTGGCATCCGGGGTTTGTGTATCCGTCATGTAAATCAGCCACAAACAGCGGCGCCTGTGAGTTTCCGTGATCGTGCCGAAGATTCTGTGAATTCGATTCATGCACGTTCCGTCAAGTTCCTTGAGTTAACCAACCTATTTTAAATCAGCGCAAACCCGCTGTTGCACAACCATTAGGAAATATTCAGAATCAACCAATGCTTCGCCGCCCACCACACCGCACCACCCGACGCCCTCTAAAGTGAAACGCGTTGTCTGATTGCTATTACCGCTAAGGAGACTGTCAGGGGGAAATATTAATACGTCTTGAAAGTTTAAAAGGAAAAACTTAAAATTAATAGATTGAGATCTAATCCTAAAGTATTACATTGTCGTATGTTATCAAGTATAGTTATGTAGGAACACTAAGATACGTGTATTATGCTCCAGAGAATAGGACAAGTTGAGCGACTTAGGCTTATTCTGATAAAGGAGTCGAATTTCAGTTTTAGCTAGCGAATTTTAGAATGGGTTGATTGAGTCATAAAAACTTTTGAGGCCTTCTGAACCTGCTCTTCTACATGAGGCTATTTTCAGCTCTTTAGGTTAAAGTGTGCAAAATTAACTATGATAGCAAGAGTGCATAATTGCACTATTATTAAGAAGAAGAGTAAGCCACTAGAGGACTTCTCTTCATTGCATTGCGTAACGGTGCTCCGCCCACAATACGCGAATGTTCCCCCGTTTGGGGGGATCGACGAAATCGACATCGCATACCCCCCTCCGTTTGGTGGGGGGGGGGGGGGTAGAGCAGAGGATTACGGTAGTTTTTGTTCTATTCGACAATGGGTCCCCGTATGGGAGAGGGGTCGCTGAAAGAGCCCCCGTTTGAGGAGGGGGTCACAAAAAGTGGTCCTCGTTTGGGGGGGGGTCGCGAACAGCCAATCAGAATGAGCAAAACTAAGCCTGCTTGCGCGACTCCCCCCCAAACGGGGTCCTCTTTCAGCGACCCACCCCCCTCAAACGGGGAGCACCTTTGGCTGCCCCCCCCCCCGCCAAACGGGGACCACATTCGACTACCCCCCCCCCACCAAACGGGGACCACTTTCGACTACCCCGCCCACCAAACGGGGACCACTTTCGACTACCCCCCCCCACCAAACGGAGGGGGGTATACCTGTCGACCCCACTGTGGTCGGAGCACCGTTACGCAATGCCAAGAAGAAGAGACGTGTAGTGGCTTACTCTTTTTTCTAATATATAGGAGAAAATCATAGACTCTTGATGATAGTTTTAGAAGTCATCGGCTGTTGTGGACCCAGCCTACAGCAGCCAAAAACGGTCTTTCTTTGCCTCATCAAAACGAATTATGGACTAACCGGATTGTGTACAGAAACGTTTTCTGAGTCTTTCTAAATGTCCTCTTTCAAGCAAAGCCCTTTCTAAACACCACAGTTAGCTACATCAAGTGTTATAACGATAAATCGGTAGGCAGTCACATTCACGCAAACGAGAGAAGGATAGGTTAGGGATATCTTAGCAATTTCTTGTTAAAACTCAAGTCCTTCAACAATTTGCTTCAGAAAACACTTCTCTGAGACCTTCTCGGCCTTTCAACGAACCTGGTTTCGACAATATCTGGCAATCAGATCAAAAGTTATTTCTCATGTTTTGATGTCATTAGCAGCATAAAACCGAGTCACGAAATACTCACTCATGTTTTCATTTTCGTTACATATTCTGGGATAGTCTAATTTCGGACAGTCTGACTTCGGACAGTCTGACTTCGGACAGTCTAAATAATTTTCGGATAGTCTAACAAGGTTTAACTTAATTGCACAAGAAAGCTTTCGTTAATTGATTTTCGGATAGTCTTATTTCGGATAGTCTAATTGCGGTTAGTCTAAAGACATTTTCGGATAGTCTAAAAACAAAGCTACTTTCTTTAGATTTAGAAATTTAAGAATTTTAAGTTTAACAGTTACAACAACAATGATTTTAGATTACACAAGAAGCCGCAAAAAATTGTAAAAATAAGCTAAATATACAAAGAATATAAAGTTTTATTGGATTGGTAATAATTTTAACTTTTTAAAATTTATCTGGTATTTCTATGTTATTTGCGAACTTTGCAAAAGACTCTGAAACAATCTTAAAAATGTGTGTCTATTACATAAATATATAGTGCCTTAGAGTTTTTGAAAACTAATCAAAAAGGAAAAATAGAAATTCTATTTTCTTTATTTTACAAAATTAGATATTTTTTTAGTTTAACCAAGAGTACAGTTTAACTCAATCTAATAAAACTTTATATTCCTTGTATATTTAGCTTAGTTTTACAATTTTAGTGGCTTCTTGTGTAATCTAAAATAGGGTAAAACCGGGCAATAAGGGACAGCAAATCTTTCCGGCTAGTAAGGGACATCATTTTGAAAATATTGTTGCAAGTGTGTTGTTGGCCAACTGCTATCATTTTTTGAACACGTGACTGAGCACGTGACGAGCTTTGCAATGAATTTTGAATGACGAAAATCCGCCCAACCAATCAAAAGTTATTTGCTCTTTACTTTTCTGTCCCTTAATACCTTCACGAAAAATCTGTCCCTTATTACCCGGTTTTACCCTAATTGTTGTTGTAACTGTTAAACCTAAAATTCTTAAATTTCTAAATCTAACGAAAGTAACTTTGTTTTTAGACTATCAGAAAATGTCTTTAGACAAACCGCAATTAAACTATCCGAAATTAGATTATTCGAAAATCAATTAACAGAAAACGTTAGTGTGCAATTAGGGTTGACCTTGATAGACCATCCGAAAAGTTCTTTAGACTATCCGAAATTAGACTATCCGACGGAGCACCGTTTTGCAAGGATGGAGATTTGTCCGTTACCAGCTGTGTGACTCATTTGGCTGCACTAGCTCTGCTTCCGCATGCCAAAGCCCGTTACGGGTTAAAACGACCATGATCCACGATTTTTAAAATTCGAAAAAGAAGGAAGCAAATCTTGTGGATTTGTACCGCCTAAAGAAGAAGTACCTCCTAAACAGCATATTGCCTTTGGCACTACTGAGTTCTCATTTTACCTCGAGACTGGCGACCAGTCTCCCTTACACGGAGAGGTGTAACGATGCCATTCACGTGGATTCAACAACGAAGTCTTGAGTGCTAATGAATATTCCTGACAGAATATGCAAATAAATTTATGCAAATTAGATGTGTATACAAGCTGATGCATTGTTGTGATTGTTGTCAGTGTTTCTAGTAAAGTCTTTCCAGTACACTGTCCAAACTCTGATTACTGCTTCTGGCTTTCTGATTCTGCTTTTAAATGCCAAAACCCGTTTCGGGTAGAAAATAAAAACGATGAACCACGATGCTTGGATACAAAGAAAAAGGAAGCACATCTCGTGCTGGACTGTTTGAGGTCTGTGGCAGACAGTTCCTCGATCAGCCTCAGCCATCCGAAAGGGAAGAAAACTGTGCTATTAAGCTATTGCCAGCTCAAGACCAGATTCGGGGTAGATAAACATGTGATTACTTTGGAAACTGAAGAATCTTCGCAGTTTACCGGTTCGGGTAAAAATTACTTGAATCTGTGTTAGCAAAAGCCTGCAAAGACGCTTCCGCAAGTTATTGCTGCAAGTCATTGGAAATTGATCTGACTCTACAGTTCAAATGAGCTACCTGATCAAGGTAAACATGGCCAAGCAGCTTGTAAATAATTATTGCTGCATCTGAGCCCAAAATAAGCTTACTAAAAATAGCAAACCCGAAATTTTGAATAAGCTCAATTAACTGTAAAATAGAGTTGATCAACTATGCATTGGAAAGACCGAGCCGAGGCCAAGTACGCTGCACTTTTCATTGGCAATTAAAGGAGTACCTCGGTGAAATATAATCAAGGAAGAAAAGAAACAGTCTCAAGTGCGGATTTCTGAAGAAGAATTACCTCCTGAACAGCAGTTATATATATTTCCTTCCAGCACTACTCAGTTCACATTTTGCCTCGAGACTGGAGGGCCAGTCTTTTCGAAGGGGGGAGGTGGGAGCACATGACTCTCGCTCCCTGTTGTTACTTTCCATTTAGTCTAAGCTTTGACAATTATGCAAATTAGTTAATTGGTATTGTCTGCTCTGTTTGACAGTTAGTCTGTCTCTTCTGTTGCGAGAAAACCGGTCTTGTTTTGTGTGTGTCTAGCCGTGCACTTACTATGCGCTCTCTGACACTAAAACTTGGTGCAAAGATAGCATGCCAACTAAACTTCTCCTAAAATTTTGTCAAGATTACTTCATCTACACCAAGATTACGTAGAAATACCCGCTAGTGGTATTACCACCTTAACTTAGATTCGAGAACAAATGATTGATTCTCATGAAACGTTTGGTCACGTTTGATCACGTTTGTTCCACGCAAAAGTAACGTTAGTTCACGGTTCGATACTGAGATATTTGCAAAAAACTATACCTTGGAGCTAAGTTCACGCTGGCCGCGCCAAATGATAATTTCTTTAAAATTTTGGTGCCATTAAAAAGGCTTCGTTTGATCACACACAGATTTTGTTTGGTCACGCTTGTTGCATGAGAAATAGCGAGATATTTATTTTTATTTTTTAACGTTTTTACTTAGGGTGCAACTATTATTGGTCCTCCGCCCCTAAATGTGTCCGGCCAGCGGTCACCGACACCCCACCACTCTTGCAAAAAAGTTTCAAACCCCTCTACACAAATTTTTGAAAATTTTAGTCAAAAATTAGAAATATCTCTAAGAAAAATCTCCATCTCTCTTGAAAAATAGATATAATTCCAGTGCATTTTTTAGGTATTTTTTTCGGGAGGGGGGGGGAGAATTTTCGGGGCGGCGGAAGATTGACAAATTACATAATTCGCTAGCATCTTTTGCTAAAGCGAGCCGCATCGCACGCAAATCTTGGAATTTTGGTGTTCAAGCGACACGGGGGTTGTGAACTTATAGCTGACACAGAAGCATTTGAGCGTGTTTAATAGATTATATGCATCGAACATTTTTTAGCTAAATAATGTGTGAACAGTATAGGCCAAGGCTAAATTTGGACCTCCTTTCACCCCCTCCCCCTCTATCACCAAAAATAATCCCTGAAGCTGTTCAAATATAGTTTCGATGTATGTTTATATTTGAATCCTTGATCGCCAATATTTTCTGAGTCAGAATTCCAAAATAAGACCAATAGTGAGTACGGAAGTTTCTCATTTTTCATACATAGATGTACCAGGCTAGAGTTTACCCCCCGTGAGACCCCCACTGAGAGGCCAGACCCCCCCTGCCTCCCCCCTATCAGACCTCAACTACTCCCCCCCAAGCCGTGCTCAAACCCCCTCCCCCTCTAAAAGTGAGTCCAAACCAAGTAAAAAATGCAAAATTTTTGAAAAATTTTTTGCAATTTCTGAAAATTTTTGAAAAAATTTTATGCAATTTCTGAATTTTGAAAAAAAATCGAAAAAACTGGCTATAAATTAACTATAAACAGGTAAAGATCGTTATATATAGCACTTAAGGTGGTGATTCCTCTTGGGCACAAATTGTTGGTTGGCGGTGCAAATCATGACGAAATTTGGCGAAACTTTCCGAAATACGTTCTTTTAGCGTTCTAACACCCTCCGGGCAATTCCGGTTCAAAAATTCGAGATTTCCGATCAGGGCGGTTTTTCCCCAATTTCTGAAAGTTTGGCAGCAGCTATACAGTTATGACTACATTCATTTCAAAGATCTCGTTGAGCTTCACATTTTTGCTTTGTAAAGCAACTTTCTATCTTTTCTCTAGCGTGCGATATAGCCGATTTTCTTGTTTTGGCATCGAAAAACTTGTCATTTTTGCGGAAATCAAATAATCCATCATTTCTTGAACTACACAAGCCGTAAAATCAAACTATGGGCGTCGGTCTGAAGGTCCACAGGGGCAAATTGTTTGATGGATGATCGTCTTCCAACAGTTATCCCGGGGACTGCTATCATGAAAAATGTAGTTTTTGCAAAAACACGACCATTTTTTTCAAAGATTGTGGAGCACTCACCATGCAAGATGGAGGGAAACTACTTAACAAATGAGTTCTGCACAAATATACCCAGGGGCGTTTTGCCCCGATTACTGCTTTCTAGCTAAAGCTAAATCGCTTGACAAATTTGGCAAAAGTAGACAAAACACAGGTTACGCACAGATTTCAGCTTATTTCTCCATAACGAAAAGCGATTTCACAATAAATAAAAAATCGTCCCGAGCTAATTGATGGAGGTATCGAATGATATAACCGATGTCTCGCGAAAAATTTACTTGAGTCTGCAAAAAAATCTAGAAAATTATACTTCTTCTAAAATGTGTTAAAAATATTTTAGAAAAGCAGCGTTGGTTTCATGGTATGCATTAAGAAGAGAAAATGTCAAGCTGCATTTTGATATAAAAACGCTTCTTAACTCCAAGTAATGAATGAGTAATAATGGTGCAAACTTTATGTGACCATAGGGAATCACCACCTTAAGGTGGTGATTCCTTTTGGAGACATCAACTTTGAACCGTTATTACTCATTCATTCCTAGGAGTTAAGAAGCCATTTTTGTGTCAAAATGGAGCTTAATATTTTCTCGTTCTAATGAATACAGTAAACATAACTTTGGTTCTTGGAAATTGTTTTACTGTATTTTCGAAATAATTTAATTTTCCAGATTTTTTGCAGACTAATACAAATTTTTTTCGTGAGGCGTCGGCTATATCATTCTATTCCACTATGAAATAGCTGGGGACCCTTTTTTGATTATTATGAAACCGCTCTTCGTTATAAAGAAATTAACTAAAATGTATGCGCAACCTGGATTTTGCCTGCTTTTCCCAACTTTGGCAGCGACCACTTTAGCTCTAAAGCAGCAATCGGGGCAACTAAAAATAGGTCCCTGGCTATTTTTGTGTAAGACACGTCCAGTATGTGGCAGCTCTGTAGCTTGCACGGTAAATGCTCCACAATCGCTGAAAAAATTAGGCCATGTTTTTGCAAAAACTATATTTTCTATGATAGCAGCCTACGGGATAGCAGTTACAAGATTATTATGTCATGGATAATCGGCCTCGACGAGTCCTTCAAATTGACACCGGTAGTTTAATGTTACGGCTTGTGTAGCTCAAGAAATGGCGGATTATTTGATTTCTGCAAAAATGACAAGTTTTCAACGCCAAAATAAGAAAATCAGCTATATCTCACTATAGCAAAAAGCTTGAAAGGTGCTTTAAAAAGCAAAAATGTAGAGCTTGACAAGATCTTTCGAATGAATATAATCATGGCTGTGCAGCAACTGCCTAGCTGTCAAAACTCGGCAAAAACTGTCCTGAACGGAGACGTCGAAGTTTTGAAGCGGGATTGCGCGGAGGGTGTTAGAATGCTGAAAGAACTAATTTTGGAAAGTTTCAACAACTTTCATCTTGATTTGAACCGTCAATCAACAATATGTGCCCAAAAAGAATCACCACCTTAAATTAACCCGTTTATGTTAAGCCGTTTAAGCCGCCTAAGCCGTTTAAGCCAATTATTTATGAAAAGGAATTTTTAAACCATTTAAGCATTTTAAGGGAAGCCGTTTAACCTTTTTATGAAAAGGCCTTACGTCGCATTGATTTGCCGCAAATAGTGTAAACTAGCCAAAAACCGGCTAAAAAGGGAAACTGTTTAAAAATTCGTTGCGGAGTCAATATAAGTCGTAGCCACGAAAACTTGAAGACGGAAGGGGCGAAAAGTTGACGAGAGGAACTACATATTTTTCATCACTACTTGTATCGCCAACTTCTAATTCCATTTACCTGATATCGTGTAAAACCTGGAAAAGCAATATTGGCTTACAGTAAATACAATCTTTGGATGGGTACCCTCAAGTTGAAAGGGAGGGGGCCCAAATCTCAAAGGGGGTGCCCGGCATAGGCGTAATTGGGGGGTAACCCCCCCAGCCATTTTTGTAACCCCCCCCAGAAATTTTTGGGGGCCCCCGGGCCCCCCCCTCCAACGGGAGGGGGGAGGGGGGGTAGTAGCGCCGCAGGCGCGAAAATTGGGCCAAAAATGAGGCATTTTTAGGGTAAATTTGGCAAAAAATTTTTAAAAAAGTCCAAATGTTTGGCTTAACGTGTTTATTATCGCGAGAAATACACGTTTATAACGGTTTTATGGACTTCTAGACTCAATGTTGACCTTATTCTGGACTCAGAAACATGTTGGCTATCAAGTTTTCGAGTTTAAAAACACTGTCTAATGTTAAAATTACTTAATGATTTTATGTTTTTCGGCATTAGCAATGGCTGAAAATGCGATTTTTTGGCATAAAAATAGAAAAAAATTTTTGGGGGAGGTTCGGGGGGGGGGTCGGATCGGAGGGGGGTTTGGGGGGGGGTCTAAAAATTCCGGGGGAGGGGGCCCCCCAACCCAAATCCCCGTTACAGCTCCACCCATAGGTGTACCACCTGTTTGGGTTGGGGGGGAGTAGAAGGTCCAAATTTGGCTCGGGGGACCCCACCCAAATCCGAAATTTGGGGGGGGGGAGGACCCCCCCCTAAACTGTACCCAAGTTTTTTTAGCTAAAAATGCTCCTTTTCCTTGTGCAGTA
>JASAND010020143.1:0-11556 GCA_030248195.1 Trissonchulus latispiculum | reverse complement strand
GTTACGTATTGCTTTGTTAAAAAGCCTCAAAAACTGGAAGAAACTAAGTCTAAGCTAAAAATTTCTAGTCTCGGTCTCGGTCTCGTTCTCGGTCTCGGTCTCGGTGTCGTTCTCGGTCTCGGTGAAATCTCGGTCTCGCCCAACCCTGCATAGGACTAGGTTTTAAAACGTTAATATGGGAGGGGCAGGTTGTAAATGACAAGAGGACTAGGTTTAAAGCGCACTAATATGGGCCAGTTTCGCCGAACAACCCATATTCCCGGACACTCATGTTCCACTCCGCACATGACATTTATTGACATAAGCTCTACATTCGTCAGCTTTCTAGGCTAGCATGCTGATTTGGAATTACAACGGAAGCTTAGTTCAAGTGTTTTATCCTGCACTGCCAGCACAGAATACGTAACATCAATTTTTACTGTATATATGCGTTTTAAGCAAATGCATTTTATTTTAATTACAAGAAGGAAAAATGCTCCTCCGGAGCATGCAAAAGTAATATGGGTCGGTGAGGTGAGGTTGCGAAATCATAGAGGACTAGTTTTCAAAACGCTTAATATGGGGCTAGGTTTTAAAAGACAGGAGGACTAGGTTGTGGGCGAACTAATATGGGCACAGCGTCGCCGAACAACCCATATTCGCGAGCTGTAAAAATTATACAATCATCTATATCCATTTCTACACTTTAAATTATAGCTCTGGATTCTAAATTAGATGATACTAAATCTATATCCGCCTATTCGAACTTCCATGTATATGGTCAGACTTTTCCTTCGAGAAAGTCTAAGCTTGCTGTACATTTTATGCATTTATCCAGACAGAATACATTTAAAGATTAATTTCATAGCGATTGTCCTTGACTGCAACCCTGCCGGATTGAAGCAATGGTTTTACCGCCACAGCCATATGTTTCTGTTCGATACTTGTCATAGTCCAACCAAACTCAAGGTACATAGCTAGCCTAAAACTGCCTAAGCAAACAACTACGCATCTCGCAGATTACCCATTTAAAATTGTTTGACTCTACTATTGACTGTTCTATATGCGAAAAACGCTGAAGCGAAGCGTGCAAGCCCGCGAATATGGGTTGTTCGGCGACGCTGTGCCCATATAGTTCGCCCACAACCTAGTCCTCCTTACTTACTTACTTGTACTTGATGACCGTCATCTTCGCCACGAAGACATAGGTGGCCTTTGGTTAGCTGTTGCCTCTGACGTGATTTCTTTCCACTGAGCTCGATCTGCTGCCAATGTTTTAATGGTGTCATTCCAGTTGAAACGGCCAACGGTATACAGACTCATTGGCCCCTTGAGATCTTCATGGACATTCTTTTCCCAGGTTTGCCGTTAGCGTCCTGGCCTGGCACGCCAGGTAGGAAGGACGGTCGAGAAGAAACACCTGTAAGGGAGGCGTCTCTGGTCCATTCGGGCAACATGTCCAAGCCATCGCAGCCGACATTTCCTCAGTCGTGCTTCCAATGGAGGTATATTCCCAGCACGAGATCTGAGTTCAATATTAGTGACATGGTCAGCAAGCCTTAGTCCAAGGATACGACGCAGACATCCATTTTCAAAAACCTCCGGTTTACGGATATCGGAGCTGCGTAAAGGTGTCGTTTCTAGCCCGTAAAGCAGCACGGACATGACCATGCTATCGAAAACGCGTAGCTTGGTGCGCACGGATATTTCCCGTCGGCGCCACAGGCAGTTATACAGGGTGTTGAAAACAGCCAGAGCTCTGCCAACTCTACAGTCTATTTCTGCCGTGGGTTCGCCATTTGAAGAGATCTGGCAGCCGAGGTACTGGAAGGCATCCACTTTTTCAATAATGTCATGGCCAACTGAGGGCCGGGGGGGGGGGGGGGTGGGGGCCCCCCCCCTCCTCTCTCCTCCCTCCTTCCCTCCTAATCCTCTTTTTTCTCCTTCTTTTTTTTTCTTTTTTTTTTCTTTTTTTTTCGTCTTTGTCTTTTTTCGTTTTTCTTTTCCTATTTCTTTTTTCCTCTCTTTTTGTCCTCTGGCCTTCTCCCTTTTTCTTGAGTCCTTGTTGATGCGCTGCGGAAGTAATGTACTTGCATTTGCCCGCGTTCAGCTTAAGACCAATCAGATCGCTATAATGCTCTATCACTCGGTCTATAAGTTGCTGCATCGCAGGTTCGTTGGACGCCAAAATTGCTATGTCATCAGCATATTCTAAGTCGGCCAATACGTCGTTTTCACTGATCACAACGCCGTCTTCTGGCTGCACATGGACACGGCTCTATCGACGGCGCGTAAAAATAATAGAGGAGACAGTACATCTCCTTGTCTAACACCAGTCGTGACAGCAAATGGGTCGCTTACGTCGCCATATACGCGAACCCTTGTAGTAGAGTTGTTGTACATGTTTCTGATCAGGTTGATGTACAGAGATGGAATTCCGCAGGCTGCCAAGAGTTTCCACAGGGAAGCTCGATCGATGCTGTCAAAGGCAGCAGAAAAGTCTAGGAATGCAGTAATTGTTGGTTGGCTATACCGATGCCCACGTTCAAGCACCTGGCGCAACGCGAAGATTTGGTCAACGGTGCCGCGACCTTTGCGGAAGCCAGCCTGGTTGTGTCTAGTTTCAGAGTCCAATTTGTTGCTGAGCCTCTCCAGAATCACAATTGACAGAATCTTTCCTGCAACTGGAAGGAGTGATATTCCACGGTAGCTTTTGCAGAGACGCCTGTTCCCTTTTTTGAAGACGGGGACAAGGATCGCCTCTTGCCACCTTTTGGGTGTTTGTTGACTGCGCCAAATGTACTGAAATATTTCCGCCAGTTTAGGAACAATAACGGGGGCAGCAACCTTGTAAATCTCCGCGGGCAAGCCATCAGGGCCTGCTGCTTTGCCTCGTTTCAGTGCTCTGATAGCTTTAAGGATTTCTTCATGTGACGGTGGATGGGTGGGGATGTCATCTGACTCCGCCGCGGTGTCAGCTAACATGTCAAGTTCGACATCTGCCATCGCAGGAGTAGAGCGGTTTAGTAGCTGAGAGTAGTAGCTCGCCCACTGTTTTACTCTTTCAGGTTTGGATCGAATTGGCTGACCAGCGTCGTCCAAAACGCTTTCGCTGACCGTTGGCCGTCGACCAGTTGAATCTCTTAGCAGAGAGAACAGCTTCCTGCTGTTACCAGTCGCCGCTGCTCTTTCCATGTTCTCAGCTGTTGTTCTCAGCTGTTGTTGTCCACATGCGTTCCTTATCGGCTTTCAGAGAGGCTAGTACTTGCTTTGTTAGCTCCTTCCGTCTACACGGGTTAGCGGCCTTACGTTTTTGCTCTGAAAGCGAGATTGTCGCTTCGCTTAAAGGGATTGTCCTTGGTTTTGGGCCTCTGAAGCCGATAACCTCCGCCGCTGTTTCCTTCAGGGCACATTCTACCCATTCCTAAGCTTCATCTGAATCGTCGGAGTTCGCCAGCGCACTGAACCTGTTTGCCAGTTTGACTGAGAAACGATTTGATACGGCGACATCAGCGAGGAGGTCGATATTCCGTTTCTTCTGGCAATTGAAGCGTTGACGTGAAGCTCTTAGACGAAGGTTGATTCGAGCCAGTACCAGCTCATGGTTGTTGTTGTTGTTGTTGGTTGTAGAAAAGGGAAAATTTGACGCAATTTGTATAATCTGGACATTGTTTGGCCTGTGACCAGCGGAGGAGTGGACCGATCGGGATTTTTTGGTACAAAAAGTGCCCCAATTCCGGGGGAATTACATTCCGCGGTTCCCGGGCCCCCTCAGATGGCCCCACCCCCGCCCCCCGCCCGGTGGGGACTCCTCGGGTGACCCCCGAAAAAAACTTAGTTCGAAAATAATTGCACTTCGAAATAGATCGCAGCGAGCGAAGCTGGGCTCTCATATTGGGGTTTTGGCATGGCCCAAGGGCTGGGCTTATTCTAGGGATTTTTTCTTGGGGGGGGGGCTTCTTGGGGGGGGGCCCCCAAAGGTCCGAGGGGCAAGGAATTTTTGGGGGGGGGCGAAAATTTTTCAAAAATATGCTAAAAATAGCGCTATTTTTCTGGCATGTACTGTAAAAGTTAATTTTTGCTGCAAAAATAAGCAGATTTAGTGTTAAAAAAGGCAAAAAATGAGTAAAAATCTACGGCGAAACCGGAAAATTTTTAAAAATTTGACCTTCTGAGCGATTTTTTTTCAGGGCAGAATTTGGTACCAAAGGCAGCACCCTACTTTTTTTTGGGGGGGGGGGCGATTTGGGGGGGGGAACGATTTTTGGTGGGAAGGGTGTTTATGGGGGGGGGCCCCACCCCCCCCACAAGAAAAAGCCCAGCAAGGGTGGACTACTGCATAGGCTATATCAGATGTCGGCAGGTCTCCTGTGGCGCCCTGGCCAGGGGTCGAAAGTTAGTGTGTAAAAGGGGGGTCTGGGCCTACGGACTGTGGAGCCCTACACAGAGCTGCTGGGCTGCGCATACGAATGCGAAGAGGCAGGGTATTTTTTACAGGGAGGGGGGGCGGGGCCCCCCCCCGAAATTGACCTCCCCCCGAAATCACCCCCTCCCGGGATTTTTGCTTTCCCCCCCGGGATTTTTTGGAGGCCCAAATTTTTGCCAAAAATAGGCCAAGTTTCAAAAATTTTCCGGCTTCGCCGGAGATTTTTTCGTAAAAATACCTTAAATCCTGGCATTTTTGAGAACTTTTTGCGTTTCACCATGCTAAATACGAAAAAAAAGACCATTTTTGGCTATTTTTTGCAAAAAATTCTTCCCCCCCCGGCCGGGGGGGGGGGGGAGGGCCCGGGAAGCCCCCCCCCCGGAAAAAGTCCCTAAAAATACCCTGAATAGGAACCCTAAATGGTGAATCTGAATGGCCCATTAGTTTTGCTCTAGGACCTATCCGTTGGGCTGGGGGGCACCCTGATGGAGGTGGGCCCCAACCGTGTCGCAAGTCCAACTTTAGGCTCCAGTGTAGAAAGATCCGCTGCAGGTAGAGCTTTCATATTTGGCGTGTGGGGTGGGCCAGGGGAGGACTACAATAAGGCTATAGTATGTACCGGCCGGACCCCTGTGGCGCCCTGTCCAGGGGTCCGGACCCCGGGCCCAAAATGGCCAAAAATCTATTTTTCCAAAGTGGTCACGTTTGATATCAAATGAAAGCCTTTGATGAGACGAACATTTTTTGTCATTGGAGGATCCCCTCCAAAGTGTCCCCCAGCAGCCTGTGGCGCCCTTGACCAGGGTTCGGACCGGGCCCAAAATGGCCAAAAATCGATTTTTTCCAATAGTGGTCAAGTTTGATATCAAATGAAAGCCCTTGATGAGACGAACATTTTTGTCATTGGAGGACCCCTCTAAAGTGTCTCCAGCGGCTTGTGGCGCCCTGTCCAGGGTCCGGACCGGTCCAAAACGATCCAAAATCGATTTTTCGAAAAGTTTCCAAGTTTGGTATCAAATGAAAGCCCTAGGTGAGGAGACCATTTTTGTCATTGGAGGTCCCTCCAAAGTGGACCCAGCGTGCTGTGGCGCCCTGGCAAGTGGTCCTATATAAATAATTGGTCAAAAATCAAAAATTTCAAAAGTTGTTATATTTGGTATCAAATGAAAGCCCATGGGGAGGTGAACAATTTTTGTAATTGGAGGACCTCTCTAAAGTGGGCCTAGTGGCCTGTGCCGCCCTGGTAGGGGTCCTAATTGGTCAAAAATGAAAATTTCCAAAAGTTGTCAAATTTTGCTTTAAATGAAGGCCCTAAATGAGCTGAGCAACTTTTGTCATGTAACGCATATCCAAAGTGACTGTGTTGGTTGGCTTTTAGAATAGCCTTCCTAAGATATCGCAGCGTGAATAAAGTTCTGAAAAGGCCATGAACAGTGGCCTTCCAGCCTAAGATGACGGACCGTGTAAAAAGTTCTGAAAAGGCCATGAACAGTTGCCCTCCAGCCTAAGATAACGCACCGTGTATTAAGTTCTGAAAAGGCTATTAACAGGCATTTTTCCGCTTCAGCAAATACATTCAGTTAAACCAAAAGTGCATAATTGCACTATATATAAGAAGAAGAGTAAGCCACTAGAGGGCTCCTCTTCTTGGCATTGCGTAACGGTGCTCCGACCACAATACGCGAATGTTCCCCCGTTTGGTGGGGGGGGGGGGGGTAGCTCTCTTCGACAAAGCATACCCCCCCTCCGTGTGGGGGAGGGGGGGGTAGCCAACAGCCAATCAGACTGCCGCGACCCCCTCCCCGTTTGGTGGGGGGGGGGGTAGAGCAGAGGATCATGGGCGCACCCAGGGGAGGGGTTTTGGGAGTTCCGACCCCTCCCTTTTTATCCGATTTACCCCCCCCTGAATTTTTGGGGAGAACGCAAAAACTAAGCTATTTTCAATGCAGAAAACTAAAATATAGGAAAATTTTCAGGTTCGACCCCTCCCTTTTCAAATTCCTGGGTGCGCCCCTGCAGAGGATTACGGTAGTTTTTGTTCTATTTGAAAATGGGTCCCCGTTTGGTGGTGGGGTAGCAAAGAGAGGTCCCCGTTTGGGGGGGGGAATGCAAACGGGGCCCCCGTTGGGTGGGGGGTATGCAAAAGGGGTTCCCGTTTGGGGGGGGGTCGCAACAGCCAATCAGATTCAGCCAATCTTAGCCTGACTTGGCTAATCCCCCCCCCCAAACGGCGACCTCCTTCTGCCTACCCCCACCACCACCAAACCGCGACCCATGTTTAATACCCCCCCACACCAAACGGGGAGGGGGTATGCTCGTCGACCCCCCACCAAACGGGGGAACATTCGCGTATTGTGGTCGGAGCACCGTTACGCAATGCCAAGAAGAGGAGCCCTTTAGTGGCTTACTCTTCTTCTAATATATAGTGCAATTATGCACTCTTGGATAAAGTACAGTACGACCAAAAAATATGTGTACAAACTTCGACCGTTTATAGCAGTTTAACCTTTGGAGTAAACCCCTACAATGTATATATTTTTAGAATCCTCAGGAACCCGAGATTTCAAAAATTCGGAGAAATCCGGAATTCCGGGTTTCATTAACGGAAAATCTAAATTTTTCAGTTTTTCGCCCAATCGAAATCAAAACTTTGTTTTCACGATCGAATAGAGCTGGCTCCGATGCATATTTTTGCTCTTAGAAATTTTTCACGAAAATGCACCCAATTTCCGGAAATCCGGGTTTTCAAAATTTCCGGATTTTAAAACTTTTCTCCAATACCCACAAGATGGGTATCATTCGAAAGTGCTTATCGAGCTGAACAACTTTTGTAATAGAATGAACTCTTGAAAATGCACACAATTCCCGGAATTCAAGAAAACCGGATTTTCCGGATTTTAAAAATTTTCTCCAATACCCAACAACATGGGTATCATTCGAAAGCTCTTGATGAGCTGAACAAATCCTGTAATAGAACCAACTAGCAGAAATGAGCCCAGTTCTCGGAATTCACTAATACCTTCCAAGCTAGACTGAAATCCGGCATTCGCAAATTTCGGGAATTGGGTGCATTTTCAGACATTGGTTCTATTACAAGATTTGTTCAGCTCATCAAGAGCTTTCGAACGATACCCATCTTGTGGGTAGTGGAGAAAATTTCTAAAATCCGGAAATTTTGAAAACCCGGAATTCCGGAAATTGGGTGCATTTTCGTGAAAAATTTCTCAGAGCAAAAATATGCAGCAGGGCCAGCTCTATTCGATCGTCAAAACAAAATTTTGATTGCGATAGAAATTGGGCGAAAAACCTAGAATTTTAGATTTTCCGTTAATGAAACCCGGAATTTCGGATTTCTCCAAATTTTCGAACTCTCGGGTTCCTGAGGATTCTAAAAATATATACATTGTTGGGGTTTACTCCAAAGGTTAGTCTGCTATAAACGGTCGAAGTTTGTACACACATTTTTTGGTCGTACTATAGAACGTTTTCATCCAGCCTGTTTACGGTAGCTAGCTTTGCTTACATTGTGTTTGTACATAACTTCTCTGATATGGTTTTTCTCTGCAGCGAAAAAATAAGCAAAACTAGGGGGGAAATGCCCTCGCCGGGCAACCAACTTGGTGGAATAGGGAAAGACTTGAATCTTAAATACACGGTGCATGTTTACAACTGAGATTCTGCTGAAGCGGAAAAATGCCGTTTCTCAGCGACTAAAATGACAGAAACCAGCTTTGTGCGCCGAACAGGGAATCTAACTCGGCGATAAAAATCACAGAAACCAGCTGTGCGCCGAATAGGGAATCTAGTCTGCGACTAAAATGAAAGAAACCAGCTTTGTCGCCGAATAGGGAATTCCCTCCTTCCGCACTATTCGCGCGAACTTTGAAGCCTATTATGTGTTGCTTTGCTGAATTATGATCGAGAGGAGAGCTTATGAGTGGCAGAATTACTTCGGAATGCAAACAACTGTTAACTGTTGTATCAAGCACTTATGTCAAGGCTTTCACAGACATACTGCGCTGTCTTCGATGTGCTATCAGAAACATTGAGAGCATATATAGTCAAGCGGGAAAAAAACCCACTCGCCAATGCGGGAAAAAAAACCCACCCCCAGTGTGGGCTTACCGGTATGAGCTATCTAGGATTTTAATAGCCTATCTTGAAGAGCATCCAAAATAACCCAGGAGGGTGTATTGTCGCTCCCACTGCTTCCCAGCAAATTTTTTGGGACTTTGAAATTTTCGAAAATTTTGGTCCGTCCAAGTGCCGAAATTTGGCAAACTTTGCCTGGCCACCCTGAACTACTGGAAAGACCTAGACCAAAGCGGATTGTATGTATGTGTAGGGCATCTGTTGCGCTTCATGATGATATATGCCACACTGCTCTAACCCCTCTGGTGCGACCTGGGGGTGACCTGGAGTTGGCGGGAAAAAAACCCACATGCGGGAAAAAAACCCACTTTTCAAAATTGAAAATTTTTCTAAGCATTAGCAGGAAAGGTCAAACTAATACATACATTTGTTTAATAGAGCCTATAGATTAAATTGGTATAGGTTTTACCTGGGTTCGTTCTGTTATGGGAGGTCTAGGGGGTCAAAATCGGACATGGAGCCATTTCAAGCCAAAATTTCAATTTTGGCCAAAAATGCTTATTTTTGGCTTAAAATGGGTTTAGTTTGGCTCTAAATACAATAAAATCACGTTTTCTACACGATAGGATGCTTAAACTGTCGAAAATAAACAATTTTAAAAAATTTCCAAAATTTGCCTATGTTTATGTGTTAAACATATATACCAAATTTTCAATAGTCACTATGACCTCAATTTTTCAACAAAAACTAATATATTTTGATGCAGTTGTACTAAAAACAACCCGCTCTTTCATTTGGAACGGTTAGAAGTGCTCCTGGCAACTTGCCAAAAAATTTTCGGGGTGGGTTTTTTTTCCCGCATATGGGTTTTTTCCCGCATTGGGTTTTTTTCCCGCCAGTTTGGGACAATTTTTCTCACTAACGGCGCACCCTACAGAGGTGTTCTATAGCTCATAAGAAAGCTTACGACTAGGCCTAGCTGCCTGTATAGTCAGTATTTCAATATCTCAAACCAGTAAAAAGTTCTGGCCAAAAATCTGAAAAGTGGGTTTTTTCCCGCTTGACTATACGATTTGGATATTGTTGCTGATATATATACGTATGTAGTATATATAGGTGTGCTCCGTTCTTTCTGAACTTGTCGAGAATTGATACAATCAAACATATATATATATATATTATATATATATATATATATATATATATATATATATATATATATATATATATATCATAAAAGTCGCGGCAGCGACCCCTATAATATGTGTCAAAAGTCCCTGGAGACACCGTAAAATAAGCTGCGCAGAGGCTGCGCAAAATCCTGCGCAGATCCTGCGCAGATTTCATGCGCAAATTGTAGAGCACATCGAGTTTAGTATGTGTGCGAAGTTTCAGCCCCGTATCACTTTCCGTTAAAAAGTTGTGCCCCGGACCGGTTATGGCGGCGATGTTTTTTTTTCGGTTTCTCCTATTTAATGGTCGTATTGTCCTGACTTTCCGCCTCTTTCACGTAATCTGCAGCGGAGGCCGGACCTAAAGGGGTATAGGGTCTGGTAGTACCCCATGCGCCATTTAAGAATCGCTACTTTTTTTCGCCGCAGGTGCGCCACAGCGCGCAGCGGCGCCGCAAAGTCGGCTCAGAGCGAAAAGTGACCATTTTTGTGGTCGCTGCGCAGCTCGAACGTTAAGAGCTGGAGCCGATTTCTTTTTATATTCAGAAACTACATATATTGAACTAACTGAATAGCTAAGTCTCGTTTCTCTATCACTTCCCATGCGACCACAGTGGCCGGTCAAAAATGGTGAAAATTCGAAAAATGAAAAATCGAAATTTCTCGCTGTGTATTCAACTTAGAAAGCTCAATTCTTTCATACAAAGGTTTTCTGGCACGGCGAATTGATTCCCGTAAGCAGTTTTGCCGTCGGACCCACCCATATTGCTGGGCTGGTTCCACTTTGCTGTCGGGAGGGTCAAGTCGGTACCGACTTCCAAGAACACCATATAGGACTGTGCATAGCCTCTCAAAACGTTGTCCATAGGGGTTTTCTGGTGCGCCCAGCTAATTTCCGGTGTCCGTTTTGCCGTCCGACAGACCCATTTGGCTGGGCTGGTTCCACTTTGCTGTCGGGAGGGTCAAGTCGGTACCGACTTCCAAGAACACCATATAGGACCGTGCATAGCCTCTCAAAACTTTGTCCATAGGAGTTTTCTGGTGCGCCCAGCTCATTTCCGGTGTCCATTTTGCCGTCCGACCCACCCATTTTGCAGGGCTGGCTCCACTTTGCCGTTTGAAGGGTAAATCGGGTAGGGGGTCAAGTGGTCAAAAATAAGATTTTTCAAAAGTGGTCAAATTTGGTACCAAATGAAAGCGCTAAGTGAGCTGAACAACTTTTGTCATAGAATTGCATGCTCAAAGTGGCTGTAGAGTGCTGTGGTGGGGTGGGGTGGGGACTTAGGCGATTTTGGGTCAAAAATTAAAATTTTCAAAAGTGGTCAAATTTGGTACCAAATGAAAGCCCGCATCGAACTGAGCAACTTTTGTCATAGAAGTGCGTACCTAAAGTGGCTGTAGAGGGCTGTGGTGGGGTGGGGTGGGGACTTAGGCGATTTTGGGTCAAAAATTAAAATTTTCAAAAGTGGTCAAATTTCGAGTCAAATGAAGGCCCGCATCGAACTGAACAACTTTCGCCATAGTACCACCCACCCAAACTTGCTGTGTCGGATTTATATACTTTCTTTCTCAACCGGATTAAACGACAGACATAGGCCCAACACACATATTATCCCCTTTTGTGCGGAGCATTTTTGTTACTTGTATATATATACAAGTAGGAAAAATGCTCCTTGCAGTCGCATGAAAAATACAATATGAGCCAGAAGGACAGCATTCAATTCGGGAAAAGACAAGATTTAAAATGTATAATATGAGCCAGCATTTACTTATGTAAAGGACAAGATTTAAAAGTTTAATATGAGCAGCTCCCTTTCTCGGGCTCATATTGACGCCTTGGGAACGATGTTGTGTACGCAACTTAATCGATGCCAACGTACAAAATTA
>JASAND010020141.1:0-29535 GCA_030248195.1 Trissonchulus latispiculum | reverse complement strand
TTCTCTCTCTTCTAGCTTGGTCAGTCCTTTGTAGTTCTTTCTTGGTAGTTCTTGTATTTTTGTCACTAAAGTTTGGTAATTCTATTCTTGTGTTTTGTTCGTGTATTGTTTAAAATAATCTGTCCTTATTGCACTGTACCTCTTATTTTAAATTCTTGTACGCAATTTTCGGGGTCTGCCCCAATATCAAGCATACTTTTCAAGTAAATGTGGTCTCATTTTTGGGCCATCTAGGGTGTCTTCTTTAGTTAGGTTTTTGTTTTAGAATTGTATAGTCGGTAAGTAGGGCTTTTTTCTGAGAATTCATTGGGTAGGTAGTTAGTTTGTTTAAGTGTGTACATTTCAGCAAATTTGGGGTAGGTTTCTAATTGAGTCTTCGCTCTTCACCGGTGGTTAAACTCCATTCGGTAGGATTCACTTAGGTCTTGTTGGCGAGGTTAGTTAGGTCGACTGGAACTACATCTCCTCCAGGTTCGACGTTCTCCTTGTGCACAGTTTCCCACTCGTAAAGTTTGGTCGGTACACTTCCAACTTTACACCTCGGAATAATTCTGAGCAATCTGATACCAAATTTTCTGTTTTTATGGCATTTTATTTTTTAGTAAAAGTCGTTGTTTCGTGCTTTAAATCATAAAATTACATTTTATAACTTGTCAAAGCTTTTTTTTTTTTATCGAGGCGCTTAGCACTTTCAGGCACTCATAGAGACCTTTTATGTGCTGCTCTCCGCATTCTGCAGAATGGCAGAAAAGAGGCGGAGAGACGAAGGTCACGGACAGAAAACATGACCCCCAAGCGGTTCTGACGTGCGGTTATTGGCCCCTGAGCTCAACGCTAAGGTGTCCGCAGTCACACACAGGGCAACTGAGATCTTAGGTACAGATAACAATTGCCCCCCGCATATCAATAGTGACTAAGATGGAGGAAATCTGTGCACCCGCTCGGAGGGTGTGGGTGTAAAAAAGGATGAGTCAGAGGAAAAAGGAGAAGAAGTGACAAAGGAAGGAGGATAGGGATGGCCGAGCACTCAGATAGGATAGTAGGAAAGTCTGCCATTACTGTAGACTGTAAAAGTTTATAATATTTTAGCTTTAACTTGCCAGATTGAGAACAGCAACAAACACCGGGGGACCTTTTTCACCCCCAATGCCAATTACTCTTCTCAATCCTACACAATCAAAACCAAATTTTGGTTATTAAAGACCAAGTATCAAAAGAATTTGAAATAAAAATAATTTGAAATTTAAGTAGCGTTGTGATCATTTTATTATTTAAACGCGGTTCCCAACACGTTACGGTCTTGAATTGTTTTAATTAAAACATGGTTAATATCTAAAAAAAATTTTAGCAGTTTAGGCTACAGAATGCGTCATATGATCGCGATACAGGAGCAGGCACAGAAAGACCTTTTCCACCCGCCATGCCCACTACCTGTACCCAATCATATGCCACATTGTCAACGACAGCATTCGATCAAATTTACATTTAACGCTGGCTTGCATGCATCAGAAATTTTCCAAAAGCCCCTGACGACCAGCCTAAATGATGCCAATATTATAATAAAACTAAAATACCTTTTCAAAGGTCTTACCACTCGCCTGGTAACCCCTGGCGAGTGAGGGGGGCAATCCGTCGTTGGTGTTGTTATGGCTGTTGTTGCTGTTGTTGTACTGTTGTTGTTGTTGTTGTTGGTGGTGGTGGTGGTGGTGGTGGTGGTGGTGTTGTTGTTGTTGTTGTTATTGTTGTTGTTGTTGTTGTGGGCCTGGAGTGGGAAGCTTCAAGGGGATGGCTGCGAAGATAATTCGAAAATATTCGAAGTTATCATATGCTGCTAAACTTCGCAGCCATCCCCTCCAAGCCTTGTCAAAGCTTAATTTGCAACTCAAATTCGCTTGAAATAACACAGTACTAGCATTTTAACAAATTTTTCGAAGATCACAGATTTTGTTGGTTTTGATATACATTGTTTATGAACAAGCCAACTACCATATAAAAAATTTTCGTAGCATAAAATTGTAGAAAATGGGGGATATAACGTCTCAAAGTTTAGTTTTTTAATGCAAATCATAGGAGTTTTTAAATGACGCACTTTAAGACACGACCGACGCACTTTAGGGAACAATCGTTTGACAGCGAAAAACTGCATTTTGGCAAAAAAACAGCTATAACTTACGGTATGCTCTTTCTAAAACAGTCAAATTTTAAAGAAATGTAGAAGTAGATGTACTTGTCACTTCTGTAAAGTTTCATTTCATAAGCTTTGATCTTTCAAAAGTTACAGTTAATCAAAGTGAACACACTTTATGCGTGGACAAAAGGTGACGCAGATTGGGCGCATCTACTATATTTTGGTGACAAGCTCCGACAATAAACAAAAAATAAAAAGCATCATTTCCTGATGACTTTCCAAAGTTTGGTATTTTAAGGTGGCATCTAAAACTTGGAACAGGAACAGCAGGAATATGATTTCAGGAACAAGAGCAGGAACGAAATCAGATAAACTTCAGGAACCGAAACATGAAATTAAAAAGATCATAAGAAACCAGGGCCCAAGAACTCCACATGAACCGCTTTGATATTACCTTGTAATGGCACTATGACTTTTTTAATATGCAGATTTAGTTTTACAAATAAGATGTCTATACATTGACCGACCACCCGCAAGCTCAAAAATGCTTTAAGGTGGAAATTATGGGTTTAAAATAGAGCCCGCTTGAAATTAGACTCCCGTTCCTGTTACTGAAATTAAACTGGAATGGTTGGTAAAGATAGGTCGCCATTCCTGTTCTTGTTAGAATCCCGTTTTGCTCCTATTTCTAAATTAGGCTTCCAAAAAGCAGACCACTGTTTTGTTGCTGAACATGTTGCCGTTCCTGGTTACTTTGTCGCGGTTCCTGTGCCTATATTGGCATTAGTTCGTAGTGGCATATTTTCAATATTTATTATTTTTAATCATAAACAAGAATATTTCTATCTGCAATCCGGCAACAGATTAATATTAAAAACTAAATAAATATTTGTGATGTATCATTCAACTAGATTCAACTAAATTAATACATTCCCGGGGCCTTTTCAAGAAAGGGTAGAGTAGAGTTAAAATTAAATCGATCCTTTTCATGAAAGAGTTAAAAGAGGGGAACTCAACGTTTGAGTGGAGTTAAAACGCGTGTAAATAGTTAATTTTACCCCTATCCTACTCTACTCCACCCTTTCCTGAAAAGGCCCCAAGTTTATAAAGCAAACGTCTCTAAACCTTGCAAACTGTGTTGGATAAGAAAACCGAAAATCTTACAGTACATAATCACGTAAACATTTAAGTTTTACCGGGTTTGAAATCGCTGAATATATATATTATATATGAGTCGTCCCGAAGCCGAGATGTCTGGTCCGCTGTTTTAAGGTTGTGATTCCTTTTGGAGACATCAACTTTGAACCGTTATTACTCATTCATTCCTTGGAGTTAAGAAGCCATTTTTATATCGAGATGGAGCCTAACGTTTTCTCTTTCTAATGAATACAGTGAACCTAACTTTAAATTTTCTTGGAAATTATTTTACTGCATTTTCGAATTAATTTAATTTTCCCGATTTTTTGCAGACTAAAGTAAATTTCTCCGAGAGGCGTCGGCCACATCATTCGATACCACTATCAAATAGCTGGGGACCCCTTTTTAATTATGAAACCGCTCTTCGTTATAAAGAAATTAACTAAAATGTAGTGACACGACAAAAATAGTTAAAGTTTTTAGGGTTAGACCCGCACAGATACCCGCGGCCAGCCACCAACTCTACGTCAAGCTATTTTGCATCAATCCTAACTTATGCGGCAAATGACTATTTGGTTAAATTTGTAGCCTCCTCAACCCTTAACTTTTAGTTTATATATACAGAAAGGAATATTCATGTCTATACGTAGCTGTTCAACCGTTCAACCAACCTAATCACCACAGCCAGTACCCTGCCTGCATTATCAAAACGTCAGAAAGTGTCGCTCGGACATACACTAACAGATCTTCGAAAGTGTTCGTACCCTTTTCCTGAATTTCCGAAACAGCATACTATAATTATGAAGCTCCAAATGGTTTCTAGACTCAGTTGGCACCTACCTAGACTACTGATAGTAGTGTTTGAAACCAGCGTTAGCTAAACATGTTACCCATCCGGCCGGTCGACGACTGGGTGGGCCAAATTTTTGCATCTCTTGGCTGAATAGTGTTTGGTTGTCATCTAGTAGTAAAGTAAAAGAATCAAAAGAGTGCATCATTTGCATTCGAAATTATCTAAAATGCTCACCCTTCATATTTTGGTTTAGGTGATCTATTCGTCAATAGACTGTCCGGCCGACGGCCTGACTTAGCCGGCCGCTCGCAGACACTAACTGACAATAGGGCAGACTGACATTTACATCATTATGCATAAACACCAACATAGGCTTGCTTGCTTTATTACAAATGCCGTATATATACAAACATGCACAAACCTGAAACGTACACAAGCAATGTACGTGCCAAATCCATCATAGTGTACCGGTGCAGGCCTTAAGCCAGCAGTTAAAAATTTTTCTGTCCGGCTCGACCTGGTACTGTGGTGGGCTGGGAGGAAAAATTAGAAGAACAGATGAAACCAGTAAATTGTAAAGGTAACAGACCGAAACCAGTGAGAGCGACTAAAATTGAAAGTTGGTTAATCAAAGAGAGGTAACAGGGTGCTTGATATGTTGGGTGTACTTTAGCGGGAGGGGAGGGGGGCGGAGGGGCGCCCCCCACTTTTTAGATTAACCCCCAAACTCGACCTCTCCCCCACCCCCCACTCGCCCCACCCCACTTTTTGGGCTGCCCCACACTGACTGTACGTAAGGTATCCAGAAAATGTATTTTTGGCATTTTCGACCATTTTATCTTCCGGGGGGGGGGGGGGTAATCCCCCCACTCTTCCCACACCCACTTTTTTCGCCTAAAATAAACCCATTACGATGCTATAGAACTTAAGTCAAATTTTGCATATAACCCACAAACAGCTGCATGCCTGACGCCTATATATACAATATTTCATACGTCCAACATAATAATTTACATAAAAAATACATTTTACACAAACAAAAGAAGAAGCTAATATCACGGAAGTATATGCTGTAAAATTCCCTGCCGTATTAAGTGTTCACATTCAGAACGCTGAAGGGAATGCTGAGTGTTTCGCTTAAGATAGATCACAACTCCGGACTCAGTCTCAAACTCCCCATAGTCCACCAGGCATCGAACTTCGATGCAGGAGGATTTCGGAGGCTGTCTGTACTGATTCAAGTCCAGTCCATGCTCTCCTATTGAGCTCATATAGTTGGCTAAAATACGATTGTACTGGGCAAACCAATCTGATTCAGCTGGAGACATGTTTAGCCTAAAAAGAAGAGACCATTGTGACTTCTCAAAATATGTATATGTGCAGCGCATAAAATGGTACTTTAAAGTAAACTTCTACATAATCAATTGCATCGTTAATACGCTCGTTTCAAACTCTTCCAGTTGATAGGTGTTCGCTTATGAACGCAGACAATATTAACATTAACAATACCAACTAAGTGATAGGCTCTGGATATTCGGATATCGGTTTACGTTTCAGACAAACTAATGCAAAATCAGTAAACTTGTGACAAAAATATCAAAATTTAAAATATTTTTCAAAACTTTCGCTCAAAGTATTTTTGAAACCAAGGTTGCAGCTTGGCTGTGTGACAGAAATTCCCAGCGTAACGAAAAGTTAAATCGAAATCGAAAATTTTCCTGGAATTGAAGCTTTAAAAGGCAGATAACCGGATACCCGGAAATCGGTTTATGTAAAATATTCGGACATGAAAAAATATGCCACACTACAAATACGGTGCCCACCACTACAAATACGAAGATACAAAATTATGTAGCCTAAATTCATGGGCAAAATATTTTTTGTATACTGAGTTGAGTTGCACAACATGTAATAGCATAATCTTGGTTAAGTTAGCCGTTCTAGAGAAAAAAGCCAACACAGACGAGTAATTTTTATAGGGAGGCTGCGGGGAGCGCCCTTCCTCCCCGAATTTTGGGCTTCCCTTAATGAGGTGTAATAAATTTTTCGATAAGAATTTTTGGGGACCGTTCGACTAAGGACCCAACAGTCCGAAGTTCGAATCCCGTTGCCACAAGGCTTTCACAAATTCGCTTGAGAAAGGAACCAAGCACATCGGTTCGCCGTGGGCTCCAGCAAAACCAGCGGTATACAGTCAGTCAATCAGTCGCTAAATGGGCAACACTACGGTAGAAACGTAAAAGGAGTCCGTGTTCTGCCGTAAGTCTGATGAAGGGCTGGTCTTCTTTCCTCAGATGCAGTCAACATTTGAGTTGTCTTTCCTGGCTTCGTGCTGAGAATCCGGAGATAAACACCGGCATCTTATAACCTTCTGCAGATTGGAGTTCTCTCGAGGGGTCATTTACCCTTACCTTTACCTATGTTGCTTAAATGATTAGTAAATTAGAGTAGCAGACAGTCGGGCGAAAATTTTGTTCCACAGGTCACAGGTGTAAAACTTTCCAGCAACTGAAACGCTAATACAAATATTCAAATAAGATAAGCGTTTCAATAGATTCACTTTATACTTTATTAGCGGAAGCAAAATCAAGAACAAGGTAATTTCAACCTCAACCTGGAATTTGCAGTTCAGTTCCGTGAAAAATTTCCTTTCCAGTGAAGCTCTAGAGATCTGTTTTTAATCAACAATTTACTATTCCTCACACAATAGCATGTTCACTCACTTTATGTCGGTTGGTAAAACGCTCCCCATCTCCCATCTCATCTCTTTTAATTTCATAAGCCTATTGTAGACATAGGCCAGGAGACACCGTTTATTTCGTTGAAGAAGGGAGTGACGCCATTCCATCAAAGGTCGGTACTTGCTGACGTCATCGGGAGAAGAACTACTTCCAGGCATCAGCGCTCTGGCGGTATCACAGTTCTGACGAAATAATTGATTACACTCCTGAATGACATATCTAAACAAAATAATAAAGAACTCAAGCTTTACGTATTACACAAGATATGACACAAAATACGTATACGTACATACGTTCACACTTTTCAAAAATAAACTTCATGTGGTCAGGTATCCTGGCTTATTTTTAGGCCAAAATTTATAGGGGGGGCATATTTTTGAAAAAATTTTGCTAATTTTTTTCGTTTTTTGTACAAAAAATGCCAGAAATCGCTAAAAAATGACTAATTTTATGTGTTTTTTACGCTAAAATAGTGAAAATTTAGGGTAAAAATTGGCAATTTTTTGGGTTACGGGGGGTTATGGGGGGGGGGGCTTTTCATGTGGGGACCTCGAATGGGGGGGAGGTCGCCGAATGGGGGGCGGCCCCCCAGTAAAAATAAGCCAGGTATCTGCTGCGAAACCCCGTTCAAGTGTCCCTCAGGAACGTATCGAGGATTTTGAAAGGGGGATCAATCAAAGGGGGGGCATTCCAGGCCTAAACGTTTGCAAAAAATATACGTAATGCCTAAAATACCTAAAAATTTAAAACTTTCCCCGAAAGTGGTCCGGATTCCAGGATCTTGGGCACGCCCATACCCGGCACCTGTCTGGTCAACGGCACACATGGGCTCTCTTCCCGGAAGCATGGCGCAGTCATGTCGAATTACACTGATGCCCTCCAAGTGCTTAAATTATGTCGCTGAGGTTTGTTTCCCTCTGCATCATGTTCAGCTGGCTAGCGGTTTGGACGATATTTCAGGGGATGTGTTGAAACTGCGTTGGCGTGAACTGTCAAAGCCCCTATCAGGCCTATTCTACCTGTCCATGGATCCCGGTATAGTCCCCGCAGCTTGGAAGCCAGCCAAAATAATACCGGTGCACAAAAAGGGGAGCCGTACTTTCCCTGACAACAACGTATCGCCCAATTGTCCTGTTGCCAGTTGTATCTAAGGTCACGGAGAGCCATCGCCTTCGAAGTGAACAAATTCTTGGAAGCACACTCTCTGCTATCAGACCAATACGGCTTCAGGATCAGAAAGCATCGTTCCACTCTTCACCCACTTTTCCTGATTTCACAGTCGCTCACTAATGCGCTTGACTATGGTAACGAGGGCCGCATTGTGCTGTATAAACCTGCTCGGCGCCACCACGTCTGACCTGAAATGGTCCGAACATATTCTGAACAAGGCAGCAACGGGGGCTAAACTTATGGGCATGCTGAGACGTTCCGTTGGCTGGCTGTTTGAGCCGGCTATAGCCCACGTATACAAACCTGCTATTCGTCTCGCAGTCGAATACGTCGGTTGCCTGTGGACTAATGCTCCCAGATACCAGTTGGATGCTGTCGACTGCATAGATCGCAAGGCATCTCGTTTAGCTCTTAACTCCACCATAGACTCTATGTCCTACACGAGACGGGTTGCAGGGCTCTCGGCCTATCATCGGCTCGCTACTGGTACTGCACCCATTAGATGCGAGCGCGGCCCTACTCACTGCCACCACTGGGACCATCAGCCGGCACCACAGAACTGGCCACGAGCAGGCCAGAGAGGTGCTTGTTGTTGTTGTTGTTGTTTCCTGGATCTTCTGGCGCTGCCAATATGATTGGGACGGCTAAAGCCGGCCCACACCCCGTAGGAAATCCACCACTGCCTTGGGGACCTCCGACAGGACGGCCAACGAAGGGTTGGTTCCCAAGTACCGGACCCGGGAGGAAGTGTGCGCTGGGCAGTCTATGAGTAGGTGTTGTAGGTCCTCGGGGCACTGCCCACAGCTTGGGCAGTTTGGGCTGTCTGCAATACCGATTCTGTGTCTGTACTGGGCCAACAGTTTTGAATGTCCGTTACATCTCAGTTGGGCAAGGGTGGACCGTTCAGATTTAGTGAGGCCTAATTCAGCCTCTGGCGGGGGGAGCCTTCCACCTGGATAGATGCCAAGGTTGTCAAACTGGCATCTATCTTCCACCGTCTTCATCCTGAAATGTCTCTTGATTGAGGATTTGGCAGAGCTATAGTCCACCGGGACATCAGGTTGATTTTGGTTTCTGGAGGCTTCGTTTGCGGCGCTGTCGGCTTCTTCGTTTCCTTCAATGCCGACATGAGATGGAATCCATTGCATTGTAACGTGTCCACCCAACCGGGTTATTTCCGCCAATTGTGACCAGATCCTGTCGATTAGAGCTGAGCCGCCGGTCAGATTCGAAGTGGCTAATTTCGTGATGCTGGACTGTGAATCTGAGCAGATCCTGATTTCTGTCCAGTTTGCATTCCAGTTGTTCAGAGTCCACGTCAGGCCTGCTTCGATTGCTACAATTTCAGCTTTGTAGCTGGAGCATAGAGGGCCTGCTGGCAACGTAATTCGCTGGTTTCCAGTGGTGGAGTGGATGATGGCCGCCGCTCCACCATTTCTGGTGCCTTCCAGGACTGATCCGTCTGTCCAGATGGTAACATCGGATGGCGGGAGTGTCTGGAGGGTGTCCAGTGCACAGCGGCGGAGTTCCTCCTTGTCGGAGGATTTGCGGACCATATCATTGAGACATGGCTTGAAGGTGGCTGACACTCCCAGCCACGGCGGGACTGACGGTAGCTGCAGCTCTTCTCTTCTGTGGTTTGACAGTCCGATTTCGTTGCTGATATTGGAGCCGATCTGCCGCCATGACTTCTGTGACTTCAACCGTTGTGGGACCTCTCGTTCAGCAACTGTCCGTCTTGGGTTCTGAGCCGGCAAACGTAGGGACTTTTCATAGGCGCAGGCAACCAGCTCTTTCTCCGCGAGTTCTGAAGGCAGGGAGGTTAGCTTCAGATCGGACATAGTTTGCCGGTGAGCCGGTGTAGCAGCCCGTGATTACACGGGCAGCAGAATTCTGGATGGCCTCCAGCCTGGCTACTGAGGTGTCGGAGGCAGACGGGAACCAGGCAGGGAGGGCATATTCCAGGACAGAGCGGATATAGGCTACGTACATTGTTCTGAGGTCTTCCTTTCCTGGGCCCCACGAGTGTCCGGCAACCGCGCTTAATGTAGCAATACGTGCACGGCACCGGGATTTGAGGTTGGAAACATGCGGCCCAAAGGACATATTCCAGTCAAGGGTGACACCCAGAAAGACTGGGTTCGGGTCGTGAGGTACTGGATTGCCGCCGATGTTGAGGTTCGGAATGTAGCTGGCCTGCTTATTATGGGTGGAAAAGATGCAGGTCTGGCATTTTTCCACATTGATCTTGACTTCATTCTCGTTGGCCCAGGCATTGATAGCGTTGAGAGAGTCCTGGATTCTGGCTTCGGCCACCCGGATATCAGGGTCAGAGCTCCATATGGCAACATCATCGGCATAGATACTGCCCTCGACTTCTGGTGGTAGGTCCCGCAGTATGTCGTCAATAAAGACCAGGAATAGTAGAGGCGACAGAACCGAGCCCTGAGGGACTCCTTGATGGAACAGTTTTGACCTGCTGAAGCTTTGGTTGAAGCGGACGCGGCCTCTCCTGTTGGTGAGGAAATTTTTGATCCATCGTACCATTTGAAGAGGGACCTTCTTTTCCACCAGCTTCCAGAGTATGCGTTCACGGATTGCAGTATCGAAGGCTCTGGAGAAATCTATCATTGCCAGGACTGTTCGCTTGGCAGGCGGCCGTTTCTGGAATCCATCAACCGTGGTCTGTGTGATTCTGCAGATGTGGTCTTCAGTAGACCTGAGTTGTCTGAAACCGGCTTGGTTCGGAGATAGCTTGTTGTTGTGTTCCAGCCAGAACTGCAGTCTCGCTTTCACCATAGCTTCCATGAGCTTACCGAGGCAGCTCGTCAGGCTGATTGGCCTGTAGGATTTCGTATCGTTGGCCGGCTTCCCTCGCTTCAGCATAGGGATTATATCTGCAGTTCTCCACTGTTGTGGTATTTCTCCCGATGCCCATGATTGGTTGATGAGCTCCAGCAGGAATTGTTTCGCTGATATGGGCAGGTTCTGTAGCATCTCGTTAGCGATCCCGTCTCTGCCGGGACATTTTCCGGATTTCAGGTTTCTCAGCGCTAGGTCCAGTTCCAGCCCGGTAAAAGACGAGCACATAGGGTCTGGGCGAGGCCTTGGTCTGGGATGTTTTAGTGCCTTCAGGACTGAGATCTTAAGCTCCTTTCTTTGGTCCGTTGGCTTTACGTAGCTGACTTTGGCATACTGTTGAGCAAATGCTTTGGCTTTGGCTGCGTCCTGAGTCAGACTTTTCCCATCACAGTCCAGTGCAGTGTTGGGAATCGTGCGGCAGTTCTTCCCGTCAATGGAGTGGATGACGGACCAGACCTTCTTAGGCTCCGTTTTCGGGTTCAGACCAGTAGCAAAGGACTGCCAGGCTTCTTTCTTCAGACGTTGGATTAGGGCCAGGCACTCGCGTTTAGTGCTGATCCAGTGTGCCCTGGCTTCCGGGCTGTCCAGCGCGGCTGCGCGGGCGGCGCGGCAGCGCCTGATTGCTTCTTCCGCCTCCCTACACCACCATGGAGTTGGTCGCGGCACATGGAAAAGAGGTATACTTCGACTAGCGGCCAGCAGAATTCTGCTGGAAAGGGCTTCGCCGGCAGTGTGGACTCCTGATGTGGCTGGGGGTGGAAGGTCTTTGAGCAGTTCGGTAAGGTGGGAGCGGAAGGAGGGCCAGTTTGCCTTCCTGAAGCACCACCAAGGGGGGCCGCGGCTGTTGCTGTTTGATTGTTGCTGCCTGATATTGAGGCTAAGCAGGATCGGATGGTGATCTGAGATAGTGTCAGGCAGAATTTCCCAGCGGGCAGCGGAGGCCAGTGATGAGTGGCAGATCGACAAATCAGGGGCAGTGGGGCCCTCGCGGGGGTTCGCTCCTAGGCGGGTGGGGTCCCCATTGTTGAGGGTTTCCAGGTCTGATGTGACTAGCCACTCATCTATGAGGTCTCCGAGGGCATCATTGGCGCTGTTAGATTCCCACGTGGAGGAGTGGGCATTGAAGTCTCCCCCAATGATACAGTTCCTGCCACTAGGCAGGGCCTCTGGGTCAAAGTTCTGTTGCCGTTGTTCCTCCCGCTGGCGCTGGATGGGTGGGACGTATACGCTGAGAATCCGGAGCTCACGGTCAGGTAGATGAAGTCGAATTGCGACAGCATCGGTTGTCGTGTCATTTGGAGCAGTAACGGGCTGGACAATCCTGGAGAAGGGTATACTGTCTCTGATCAGTATGCCGACTCCTCCTCCCTTGACTGCTTCATCCCATTCATTACCTGCCCTTGGAACAGCTTGTCAGTGGACATTGCTCTGGAGATGGACCCCAACACTTTCCGACACAGAATTCACCGCCACCTAATCAACAACTGATCACCATAGCTGTCGTCATCTTAAAGTATCTTAAAGTAAGTATGTATTAATGTACGTATATAATAATCTGCTTTATTTGACAAAACGGATTTGCTACAGCATTTCACGGTATTCCTAACTTAAGACACTATGAGCAAACAAATAACATACTTACCCAGACGCTTCCGTATTGTAAGGAGGCAATAGTTCACAAGATGAGGCAAGATCGTTAACT
This sequence comes from Trissonchulus latispiculum, assembly GCA_030248195.1. Classification (NCBI taxonomy): domain Eukaryota; kingdom Metazoa; phylum Nematoda; class Enoplea; order Enoplida; family Ironidae; genus Trissonchulus; species Trissonchulus latispiculum. The sequence goes on along the minus strand of JASAND010020141.1, from coordinate 17,002 downwards.
AATTTTGCACTGGTTTCTCCAAAGTGGCTCATGACTAACGATAAAACTTATAAATATCCATGCATATATATACGTATGTATATATACATATATATATATATATATATAGATTCACAAGGGAGGAGTTGTGCACTACCGAAGCCAGAAAAAGTTCGGAGGGGGCAAGCCAGAAATTTTCGAAAATTGTTGCTGCAACTGAACTCGGCGGACGGAAACTTCAGCTCAATTTAGTGCTACTGGGGTAATTTCAGTAAAAACATTCAAACTTCTTAGCTTTCTTTAATTCTTAAACTTCGTTTCGTTTCTAACTTTATGCTATCTGTTCTGAATTTTCTACTATACGTATATTTGCTTTCTCTCTGTTTAGTGTTTTGCTACTACCTGCTTTAACATTGAATAAAATCGGAATTTCCTTTACTAATGCTACTACGCTGCGGTGTGTACTATTTCTACATAGCATGCTAACGAGGCTCTATATATATATATACCAGGGTGTATTTTTTAGGGATTTTTTTCGGGGAGGGGGGGGGCTTCCCGGCCCCCCCCCCGGGCCCGGGAGGAGGGGAAGAAATTTTCGGGGGGGGGGGGGGTAAGATTTTTTGCCATAAATGAGCCAAAAATGGTATTTTTTGGCGTATTTTGCATGGTGATACGCTAAAAGTTCTCAAAAATGCCAGGATTTAAGCTAAACATAGCTATTTTTTGGAAAAAATCTTCGGCGAAGCCGAAAAATTTTTGAAAATTTGCCTATTTTTGGCAAAAATTTGGGCACCCAAAAAATCCCCGGGGGGGAAGCAAAAATCCCGGGAGGGGGCGATTTCGTGGGGGGGAAGACATTTTCGGGGGGAAGGTCAATTTCGGGGGGGGCCCGCCCTCCCCCCTGTAAAAAATACCCTGTATACGTATATATATACGTATATATACATATGTATATATATGAAACCTAAAAACGTTTGGGTAAGGATGGCTTAAATTTTATGGGTGATTTGGTTTGGTCAAAAAATTTGGTTGGTGTCTGTTGAGGCCACTTGGCCTAAACGTTGTCCTCAAAAAACCATGCTTCAACCCCATTTGCTCCAATTTTTTATTTACCCGCCCGCCTCCCCAAACCTTTGGCTGCCCGCGATAGTGATGGGCGCTGGAGCTCCGTCGAAGCACGGAGCAGCCTTCTCCAAGCTTTGAAGCTGCTAAGAAAAATTTGAAAGTATTTCTCCGTACAGTATATAATGTACGCATGACAGTATAAGATTAATTTACGTACTAGTTGTCGTATTCCTGTTTTTAAAAATTTTCTATTTTCTCAAGACTGTACATACTTCTCAGAAGACGGTTCTTTTCTGGAGACAATTTAAACTTGTCCATTTACCAAATAAAAGAATTATATAAAAATTCAATTAAATAAAACTAAACTCTAATACATTTAAGAATTGATAAAACGTCTTAAATTTCGTACTTGTTATTAATTAATCAATTTCTATCATAAGGGTCGCGGTAGCGACCCCTATATATATATAATAGGAGTAAAACGCCCCAAAGACAGCCTTCAGAGGCACTGCGCAGAGGCTGCGCAGTAGGGTTGGTTTTCTCCAGAAAAAGTCGAGCTAAAAAGTATATATACGTATACTTTCTTTTCCTGGTTTTTTCCGACATTCCTAATCATGTCAGAGCTTCTCAAAATTTGTTTCTATAACATTAGCCTGTCTTAACGAATATCTCGGCATGTTAAAGCTATTTGAACACTTGTATTAGCTTCTCGACGAATTGAAACTAAGCAATTGTGAAAAAATTGTTCAAACGAAATTTCAACAGATTATAGGCGCAATTCCCAGTAACAGTTTCTGGGAGCAGTAAGAATTTTCAAATAATTTTTCCGTGTGCATAATGTTTTATTATTTCACAACTCTGGATTTTAAATGTAAGTATAAGGTTCGTTTGCTACAATTTCCATTTACAAAAATCTGCAACCATGCATGCTTTGTCCTTGCGAACAAAAGCGAGCAGGACTTCAGTGTTGAAGCAACAAAGAACAGTGGTCTGTACACAAACAAATAAGTAACAAATTAAGAGCATAGCTGTTTGATGAAAGGCTTAAATTGACCAGTTAATTGCAAAAAATATGTAATGAATTTCTCGTTGAGCTGGCAATAATGCTTCATAAAGCTGAGCAGTTTATGAAAAATTAAGAAAACGTCAAATTAAGTTCGGGCTTCAAAATAAAAGCAAACTCGAAGCAAAGCTAATTATTTGAAAAAATTAACAAAACAGAAAAATCATAAAAACACTTCTAAAACTTCCCAGAATGATTAACTTTTTCCGACCCTCTGGGAAAAAAGGAAAAACTGAAAAACTTTTTTCCGGAACTAACTTTCTTTCCGATGCCCAGCCCTACAGCGCAGACTTGTGCAGATTTTGTGCGCAAAAGAAAGATTTTGTAACCCCTCCCCCAGATTTTTGGCCAAAAATGGCAAAAAAATCGCAAATTTAGAGGGTTTTGGCCATTTTTGGCCGACACCTCCCACCCTCCGTCGGAACCCCCCTCCCCAGATTTTTTGCCCAGCCACACCTATGGTGTCGAGTTTAGTATACATTGAAAATTTCATCTCCCTAGCAGCATACATATAGCCATGGGGTGAAAAAAAACCCACCCCTTTTTTTGGGGGGAAAAAACCCACCCGCCTCCTGGGTCACGGGTTGGAGCTAGGAGCTCCAAAACATACCAGCAGAAAGCGCGACTCTTTCTAACCTATGTGTGCAAAGATCAGGTCATTTGGTTCACTCTTGCTCATTTTATGACATTTTGAAAATGATACCTACTTTTTGGTCCAACCTTCCAAAAATTTGGCAAAAGTTTGGACCGATGTAACTTTTGACTGGGTTGGGCTAGAAAAGTTTTGCAAATATCTGCAATGATGGCAAGTCTTCCTCTTTGCACACTGCAAAAATTAGACCGATCCGATGCACCGTTAGACTGGCACATTGCCAAACGTGGCGGGGAAAAAACCCACTTTGGGGGGAAAAAAAACCCACCCAAATTTTTTTGAAAAATTTTTTACCAGCTCAACTGGGAAACAATTCGGGACTGTAGTACGATATTATCGAGGACGCTGCGTCACCCTATGCTGTCAGATTTGGACAATTTTGAATACTTGGGTAGCTAGAGGCATAAAACCCCAAAAGTGCAATTTCGCTGCTGGATGACCCAGCAGAGGTCTAATTGTGACTTTTAATAGCCAATTGTACGTAAAAAACCATTCTCTACACGTTAGAATAGTAAGTTTTATCAAATTACATCGTTTTTAGCATTTTTCAAAAATTGCCCTATGTTTATGTGTTAAACTTTATGAAACCTGTCCATTTGATGCTGCATTTTCAATGGCACATGAGATCTCAAAAAAAGCTACCTAGGTCGGGTTTTTTGACTCATACTAACTAAAAAAGAGTTGAATTTTACACAGGAAGTGTCAGAATCGCGCTACGACAATTTTTAGGACCTGTGAGGGGTGGGTTTATTTTCCCCCCATTTGGGTTTTTTCCCCCGCTACTTTTTGCATTATACCGGTCTAACCGTACAACCTAGAGAAGTGCAAATGGGCTTAAAAGAAAGTTCTAAGTACGCCAAGTACGATGGTATATAGAGTTCTCAGCTAGCCCTTATAACAAAAAAGTTCCAGCCAAAATCCGAAAAAGTGGGTTTTTTCCCCCCATGGCTATAGGTGTTTCGGGATTTGGGGTGAGGGGCCCCTTTTTAGACCGGCAAATGTTCAAAGTTTACCCTCCCCCCCAACCATGGGCGTATCCAGGGGGAGGGTTTTGGGGGTTGAAACCCCCTCCTTTTGGGTTAACTTTTATCGATACTCCATTAAAAAAAGCTCAAATTTGTGTCATAACCCCCTCCTTTTCAGTAAATTCTAGTTAAAACCCCCTCCTTTTCAAAATCCTGGATACGCCTCTGCCCCCAACCAAAATTTCCGGTGAAACTATGGGGGAAAGTTGCTATTGAAAGGTTTAAAACTTTGAAATAAGGGAATATTAAGTAAAAATGAAGTCAATTTCGCGCCGAAGGCCGCTGCGTGCGGTCGGACAATAAAGTTTTTACGTCCGGTCTGGGGGAGGGCGCCGCTGCGCGCGGACAATAAAATTTTTTTACGTCCGGTTTGGCGCTCCCAGGAAATTCAAAAAATGGACTAAAACGGCAAAATTTTCTGTTTTTACGCTTTTTTTGCCAAAACAAGGCTTGTTTTTATACATCGTTTTAGGCGTTTTGACACGGTTTTAAATTTTTCAAAAAATGACTAGAACTTTTTGGCCCCAAAAATTGCTGGGGGTAACCCAAATTGGGAGGACGGAAAGTTAAAAAATCTGGGAGGGGGTAAGGGGGGTACCCATATAGGTGTGTTGGGGGGGTACCCATATAGGTGTGTAAGGGTGGGGTACCCCTCCTCCCAAATGGAGGGATCGCCGACCCTGCCCCCTAAAAAATTTTTTCTACCCCTCGCCCCTCCCCATAGTTTCACCGGAACTTTTTTTGGGTGGGGGGGGGCAAACGTCGGAAAATTGGTGGTCGACCACCAAAATATGATGGGCAGTACCCCCCCCCCCCCGACCGAACCCCCCTTCCCCAAAATTCGGACCTCAGGAAATTAAAAAAATGGCCTGAAACCGCAAAGTTTTCTGTATTTTAACTCTTTTTTGTCAAAACAAGGCATGTTTTTATCGTTTTAGGCGCTTTTACACGGTTTTAAACCAATTTTTGCCAAAATTTGAGAAAAATTTTTAAAAAATGACTGTTTTAGCAAAATTTAGCTAACGTTTTGCTCCAAAAAGTGCTGGGGGCGGTTCAGGGGGGGGGTAACCAAAAATGGGGGGATTGATAGTCCAAAAATCTGGGGGGGCATAGTTGAGGCTGGGCAAAACATCTGGGGGGGGGGGTTCCCAACGGCGGATGGGGGACCCCCCTAAATTTTCGATTTTATGCCATTTTGACCACGTTTTGGCCAAAAATCTGGGGGGGGGGGGTAGCAAAAATCTGAAAATCTGGAGGGGTCGCCAAAATTTGTCAATTTGGTGGGGAGCATAGGTGTAAGGTGGGGGGGGTTGGGGGGGGTAGCCCCCCCCCAAGCCTTTTTTCAACCCACCCCCAAAACGTTTTGGGGGGGGACGTCCCCCCCCCACATGGGGGGGGGGGGTAGTCGCGCCGAAGGCGCGAAAAATGGCCTAAAATTGGGCATTTTTAGGATAAATTTTGAAAAAATTTTCAAAAATGTCCAAATTTTTGGCATAAACTGTTTATTATTATGAGAACTACACGTTTTTAACTGTATTATGGATCTTATGACTCAATATTGTCCTTATTTTGGACTTGGAAACATGTTGGCAATCAAGTTTTTGAGTTTAAAACCACTGTCTAATGTTAAAATTACTTTATGGTTAGATGTTTTTTATCATTAGAAACGGCTGAAAATGCGATTTTTGGCATAAAAAATGAAAAATTTTTTTGGGGGAGGGTTGGGGGGGGTCCTGGGGGGGGGGGTTGGGGGGGGTCGCCAGAGGGGCCCCCCCCCCAGAAAATGTTGGGGGGGAGCCTCCCCCACCCCAAATCTCCGTTACACCTATGGTGGGGAGGTCCCTCCCCCCTAACACATCTATGGGGGGGGTGTAAAGTTGGTCGAAAATTTTGGGGGCATACCCCACCCCCAACCCTCCCCCTCTGGTGAAACTCTGCCCCTCCCAAAACGGCCTTTGGCCGACCCCTCCCCCCCCTAAAAATTTTTAACCCCCTACCTGAATTTTTGCATTTTCTTAATAAAAAATTTTAAAATTTCCAAAAAAATTAACGAAAAATTGCTAAAATTCGCTTAATTTACTTAAACATCGCTAAAAATAGCGGCTAATTTTTTGCAGAATTTTCTGCAATAACCAATTTTTCGCCGACCCCCCCCTCAAATTTTTTTTACTCCTCCCCCCAAAACGACTTTTTTCGACCCCCCTCCCCCTCCCCCTTTTTTGCCAGACCCCCTCCCTACTTTTTTCAAACCCCCACCCCCACTCATAGGTGTACCTTGAGAAATCGTTGGGGGAGGGGGTAGCCGAAATTAGGGTGAGTGGGGTAAGCCGTTTTGAGGTGGGGTGGGGTCCGGAAAAATCGAATTTGGGGGGGGGGGGTAAAAAATTTTTTGGTCAAAAATTTAGAAAAAATTCGCATATTCGCTAAAAAAGCGTAATTTCCAACTAAAAATCAAAAATATTCTTCATTTTTGCTCATTTATTCGAAAAAACTTGTATTTTTTGCAAAAATTTCGAATTTTTCCAAAAAATTTCGAATTTTTACTAATTTTGAGGCAAAATTTTCAAAATTTTAAGGGTGGGGTCTGGCAAATTTGGGTGGGTGGGGTCTGGGATTTGGCCATTTGGGGGTTGGGTCTGCCTCCAAAATTTCGAGGGTGGGGTCGGCACTTTTCCATTTGGGGGGAGGGGTTCCCCCCACCCCCCCCCACCCCCCCCCCCCCAGGTACACCTATGCCCCCACTTTTTTCGCCACACCTATGCTCCTAAACATAGGTGTACCACCTATTTGGGTTGGGGTGGGGGTGGAGTAAAAAGTCCAAATCTGGCTTGGGGGGTCTCAAAAATCGGAAAAAATCAAAAAACTGTACCCAAATTTTTTCAGCTGTTTATGGCCCTTTTTGGACATAAAATCTACTATTTTCGACATAAATCTAGTAAAAAACCACTCGTATTGCGTTTTAAAACCTATTTTTTAGCGTTTTTGACTGTTTGTAGACAATTTTTTCAGAAAATTTTTGAAAAATTGCAAAACTTTTTGCAGAAAATTAGCATTTTGTTTGTTTGGACCCCATTTCAGGGGGGAGGGGGGTCTGAGCTCGGCTTGGGGGGGGGGGGGGGAGTAGTCGAGGTCGGGTATGGGGGGGGGGGGTGGGGGTCTGGCGGCCAGACTCTGGCCTCTCCGTGGGGGGTCTCACAGGGGGCAAACTGTAGCCTGGTACACCTGTGCCTCTAACACATGACCGAAAGTTGGAGGGCATAGTTTCCTTTGGTGGGGAAGGGGAGCATAGGTGTATATAATTGGGGGGGAGGTTTGGGGGGGGTGGGTAAACCCCCCCCCCCCCATTTTTACAAACCAACCCACACAAAAATTTTTGGGGGCCCCCCCCCCCCCCCCCCCCAACGGGGGGGGGGGGGGGTAGTCGCGCCGAAGGCGCGAAAAATTGGCCAAAAATCGGGTATTTTTAGGGTAAATTTTGCAAAATTTTTCAAAAATGTCCAAATTTTTGGCTTAAACTGTTCATTATTGCGTGAAATACACGTTTTCAAAAGTTTTATGGACTTTCTGACTCAATATTGACCTTATTTTAGACTTAGAAACATGTTGGCAATCAAGTTGTCGAGTTTAAAACCCCTGTCTAATGTCAAAATTACTTCATAGTTGAATGTTTTTTGGCATTAGCAATGGCTGAAAATGCGATTTTTGACATAAAAATAGAAAAAATTTTTGGGGGAGGTTTGGGGGGGGGTCGTGGGGGGGTTTGGGGGGTCTAAAAAGGGGGCCCCCCGCAAAATTCCGGGGGAGGGGGCCCCCCCAACCCAAATCCCCGTTACACCTATGAAGGGGAGGTTGGAGGATGGGAACCCCCGCCCCACTATTTAACGGTATATATATAACTGCTAAGTGCTAGGCATATTTGTAATTGGTGGGGGGGGGGGGCTTGGATCGGGCTTCTGAATGGGGCAGCCCAAGGTTGGATCTATTTTGTTGGGCCACCGGCATCTGATGACCGCATGACCGATGACCGATCTGAAATCGGTGCCCCCAGTCTCTCCACTCGCCCTTTGAGATTTTAGCCAAGGAAGAAACCAGTATGGTCAATGGTTACTTATCCTCATTTTCGTCTTCATATACGTATTTTATTTTGTGACTGATAAGCTATGTAATACATTTTAGTTACATAGAGAAGATTGCTATTTATTGAAAATGTTTTCTTGGTTGGGAAAAGAGTCTAAAGGTCAGTCAGACGTATTCGGTAGCGTTGCGGATGGTTTAAAAAGAATATATAAGCAGAAACTCCTGCCTCTGGAGGAACACTACAGATTCCACGAGTTTCATTCTCCTGCTTTGGACGATCCAGGTAAGGCAAAATTCTATATATACGTATGTTCAATTTTATTTATTTAATATTCAAAATTTTTTCCTGTCCTGCAATCAACATCGATTTTCTGTTGCAGATATGGTTCGTTAAAAATAAGGGCATGGAGCCTTCAATGTTGGTCAATACTTATATATTTATATACATTGTATATCTATATATGTCTGTGTGTTTGTGTACTTTGGAGGATTGGGCTCAAAACGGCGGCACACAGGTCTAGTGGAAAATTGACAATTTTCAAACTTTGCGGCTTCAATATATACTCCCGATGGAGAAGTTGCCGTGAGCTGCCATTTGGTGTGAAAATTACCTGAGCCAGGAAAGTTTTAGGTCTGTAGCTTTCCCGAAAAAATTAAGAGTATCCGAAATACCAATCTAAAATTTGAAAAAATGAACAAAATTTTCAGTTTGGAAGCCTCTACAGCTCGGATGTCATGGGATATAACAATGCCTATATATATAACTATGATATGTTACCTACGTACATAATGCGAAGGCGCAAAATTGTTTCGAAAAATTTAAATTGGCTGCTTGAGGTGAAAAAATTGAGTGTGCTTTGTAGTGTTTTAAGGTTTAAGGTTTGAGGTTTTAACCCATTTGATTCAGATTTATTGAATTTCTATTATATAACTGATGATGTCGCCTCTGCTGCATTGATTTGCCACCCTCTTCTCTGCTCCAGCCACCATATTTTTATAGTCCAGTGTGAGGATCCTGTTCGGTCCCCCTGGCGCTGTCTACGGTTGATTCCTCCCTCCCTGTCTTGATTGATTGATTGATGCACTAAAGGATGCCTTCATCAAGCTCCTATAATGCCTGTACCCAGCCCTGTTCCAACAACTGTGGTGCTGATATTGCCAAGATGGACCACCGATTGTCTTGCTATGCGTGTACAAAGTATTTTCATGCTGAGTGCGTTGGGCTAATCCCTCAGCTGTTTAGAAATTATGAAAAAATGCTGAAGCTTAATGTGGTTTGGTTTTGCGATGACTGCTTTCAATCACCTCCAGATTCACCAAAAAATCCCCCACCGGCTTCTGCTCAATCGGCTGCTATTCAGACCACCGCCGTTCAAACTGCTTCCAAGGATTCCCAAACGATTCATTACTGTCCGTCCAGCCCTGTCTCGGAAAAGAAGAATGCAGACCCTGTGCCAAACGTGATTGTTTTTTCTGGTTCAGCTGACCCCCTTTCCTGTTTCTACACTTTCGATTTTGAATTTGACGGCAAGAAATTTCGATCAGCTGAGCATGCCTTCCAATACTACAGACTCCTTTTTTACGGTTATGAGGATGCTGCCAAAAAAGTGCTTACCACGCTCAGTCCAGCTGGGGCGAAAAAGCTAGGTAAGCTATGCCGCTCATCGCCAAATCGAGATATGTCTTATGAGGCCCGGTTGATGATGGATATTCAAAAAGCAAAACTGGAACAGTGTGCATCCTTTCGCGAGGCCCTGCGTACCTCTGGAGACTCCCTTCTGGCCCATTCTACATATCCTTCCGCCACTGCGTATTGGACCACAGGACTTCACAAGAACGCCCAAATCACCTCGACCACCTTTCCTGGAAAAAATGCCCTTGGAACCATCCTAATGGAATTGCGCCCTCACGTGGGACCGGAAACGGCTTATTCCACTGACTACGATGTCGTCCACATGGGAGAAACTGTCCAAATTATTAGAGACGGCGAGGAACCTTTGAAACGTTCCTCGAAACCCGAGAAACCGAACCAGTATAGAAAGGCGCACTTTATCGGCCGACCCATTCCCGACGCATTATGCTTCCACTGTGGGACCAAGGGACATACTACTGGCAACTGTAGACTGAAACGGTTTGGTCAGGTCATTTGCTATCACTGCCAGAATCCCGGCCACAAACATCGATATTGCCCCTTCAAAGCTTCTCCCCTCTCCAGCATAGACCACAATCCAGTTACATCCAGTAATTGTCCAGACGTCCAAACCGTCCCCCTGCGATTCCAACGCCCCCTTCTGCCAGACCCTACCCCTCAGAGCCCAACCTATGCCCAAGTCCTCACCAACAACCTCAATTTGTCAAGCTTCCCTCCACTCCATTGACGGTTAGGCCACGGTAGGATGGCCGAATTGTCAGATATAACTGCTGCCCAAAGTACTGCCACCGTAGTTGCTGCCCCTGCTGTTACTGCCACTCCAAACGGACAAAACCATCCTCATAGAACTGGTAATCAGCTGAGTAATGTAAGTGCTGTGTTGTGTAATATGCGTAGCTTGTGCAACAAGTTTCTAAGTTTTCACTTTGAGGTTTGTCTCCAAAATAATTTTCCAGAAATTATCTGCTTGACGGAAACCTGGCTGCATTCTGGGTGTCCAGATAGCCTATTTTTGTGCAAAAACTTATACTCTATCTATAGAAAAGATCGACCTGATGACAGAAAGGGAGGTGGAGTTGCGATCTTAGTGAAAAATACTTTAATGAGCAAAGAACTAAAACTGCCAAACTTGGGAAATTTGGAGGGGGTGGCCGTGGAAATTAAAGCTTCAAATACATCGTCCGCCTGTGTATACTGTACTTTGTATCGTCCGTCAGTTACTAATGTTGAATGTTTAGTGCCTTTGCAAACCTGTTTAAAATTTTTGTCTGATAACCATAGCCATACTGTCATTGTGGGAGACCTAAATTTGCCTGGAATAGACTGGTCAGTTCCAAGAGCCAGTGGAAACTATATGCAAGAGTCTTTCATGAACTTGTTTTTAGAATACGGGTTTCTCAAAGGGTTTCTTTTCCAACAAGGGGTGATAGTACCTTAGATTTAGTTTTTGGAAGCGTACCTAATCTGGTATCAAATGTTAGGGCTATGCCGGCTGTATCTAGCAGTGATCACTGCTCTGTTTCTTTTTCTTCGAGTTTCCATGCTGTGGGGGCGGTGCCCAGTGAGAACAGTGTTTTATGTTGGGAAAGAGCTGATTATGTTGGGATATTGGCAAAACTAGAAATGATTAATTGGCCCATTATCTTTCAGAACCATCCTTCAGTCGAAGAAAAATGGAATCTTTTCAAAAATTTATGTTTAATGCTGATTGAGGAAAGCGTGCCTAAAAAACATGTAAAGGGAGGAGGTAAAAAACGATTTCCTAGGCACATTCGGCGTTTGTTGCAGAAAAAGAGGGTTCTGCACAGAAAAGTGTTAAGATCTGCCGATCCTTTGGACCGGAAACAGTTTGTTGACGTCTCAAAAAAATGTGATGAAGCAATTTCAAATTTTCACACAGTGTATGAATCTAGGTTTCTCACAAATCCTTCCAATAATAAATTTTTTAACTACGTCAAGCGTAAGTTATCTTCTCCCGATGGCATTTCTGCTCTGACAAAGGGAGACACCACCGCTGTAGACGAATATGAAAAAGCAAATATCTTAAACAGCCAATTCCAGTCTGTTTTTGTACGCGATGATGGGGTACCTATCTCCCCAGAACCTAAAAGTTTCGAGCACGAATTCAAAGAGATTTGTTTTACCCGTAAAGCAATTATTGAAGCTATAAGTACCTTAAAGTTCAAGTCCGCAGCTGGGCCGGACAAAATTCCATCCCAGTTTCTAAAACAATTCAAAACCCAGTTGTGTATACCGTTGCAGATAATATTCCAACAGTCCTTTGACGATGGAGTACTACCTGAGGACTGGTTAATTGCTCACGTAAAGCCGATTTTTAAGGGCAAAGGATCGAGAAATGACCCCGCTAACTATCGACCCGTTTCTCTAACTAGCATTTGTTGTAAAGTAATGGAGAAGGTAATTAAAAAGTACTTGCTTGATCATCTTCTCCATAATAATCTTATTTCAAAACACCAGCACGGTTTTATGTCTCACCGGTCGACACAGACTCAGCTTCTAGAATGTTTAAACTTATGGACAAATGCCAGAAATCATAAAAAAGGCGTTAAAATTCTCTACTTGGACATAGGCAAAGCCTTTGATTCCGTGTCTCATGTTAAGCTATTAAGTAAAGTAGATTCGTTTGGGATCAAAGGGCGTGCGTTTAACTGGATTAGTGCTTTTCTTAGCGGACGATATCAATTTGTGAAAGTTAATAATGTGTTGTCTGACTGTGGAGAGGTACTCAGTGGGGTTCCTCAGGGTAGTGTTCTTGGTCCTGTATTGTTTTTAATGTATATAAATGATTTACCCGATTCTCTCATGTATTGCGACACAAAACTCTTTGCAGATGACACGAAACTGTTCTTGATGGGGTCGACTTTAAACGATTTCGAACAATTTAAGCTGGACTCTGTTAACGTTTTTAATTGGGCCAGTAAAAATCAATTATCCATTGCTTTAAGCAAAAGCATGTTTCTAGAGTTGGGGACACCTTTGTTAGAAGATGAACTAACCGTCAGTGGTACAGTGATACCTAAGGTCAACGTTGTAAAAGACCTTGGAATTTTTATCTCTGAAGATCTCAAATTTTCTATCCACTGTGATAAGATTTGCGCCAAGGCATATCAAAAATCTCACTTATTTTCAGAAGTTTTTGCTGTAGAGACGTAGAATTTTTAGTTGCTATGTTCAAAACATACGTAAGGCCCATTTTAGAATTTAATTCATGTGTGTGGTCTCCTTCATTGTTGCGCGACATACGTAATATTGAAACTGTGCAAAGGCGATTCACTAAGAGAATACCCTTGCTGCAGAATCTTAGTTTCGCCGAAAGATTGAGGAAAACGGGACTTGAAATTTTAGAACTACGACGGCTCAGAGCAGACCTAGTTCAGGTGTACAAAATTATCTATGAAATTGATAGGGTAAGTTCTGCAGATTTCTTTAATTTCTCGTCTGAATTAGGCACTAGAGGAAATGGTCTTAAATTGTGTTCTGGCAGGGTCAGGTTAGACTGCAGCAGACACTTCTTTAGTAATCGGGTAATCCCAGTTTGGAATAGCCTTCCTGAGAATGTTGTAAAATCTTCCAGTCCCCTTATATTTAAAAATAAAATTCAGAACTTTAATTTTGCTACATTTCTTAAGTATGACCTGTAATTGTCGCTTGATATACGTATATATATACGTTTTATGTATCCATACGTGGACTGTTTTTATGCATTGTTCCAATGTTATGTAATTATTTTTTCGTGAATGTATTGTTCGTATTTATGTATTTCGTAACATGTGTTAGCTCTTTATTATAATATGTATATACGTATACCTATGTGCTATCTCTAGGGGATCGAACATGTTATCGAATCCCTTTTTGGTCTTGTTATTGGGTATTTGTTAAGATGTTTGCTGACCAAAATAAACAATTGTTGTTGTTGTTGTTGTGTTTTTTAAATTTTGTGTATTTTTTAAAGAAAGTGCGAAAACAATAAAAACAAAATACAGTGCCCCTGGATGTACCCCCTTAATTGATATTATATTGTTGTAGATTTCGATGCACTTCCTATGATACTTCTTGTCGGTCAATACAGCACGGGGAAAACTACTTTCATACGCTATTTGTTGGAGCAGGATTTTCCTGGGATTCGAATTGGTCCTGAGCCCACCACTGATCGCTTTATTGCAGTTATGTGGAATCAGGAGGAGGGCATGATTCCAGGAAACGCGCTAGTGGTGGATGCAAAAAGACAGTTTCGTCCTCTCACTAAATTTGGAAATGCCTTTCTGAACCGATTTCAGTGTTCTCTTCTGAACAACAAGGTTCTGAATTCGATCACTATTGTTGACACTCCAGGTTAGTATATTCTTGTTGCTGTTATTTTATTTCGAAATTGTATTATTGAGTTATTTCGTTTGTATTCAATGTGTGAACAGGCTATGTTAAAGTTATATACCTTGAGAATGCGAAGGTTTCGCCGTTCCCGCAAGCACAATGGTGGCGTTCATGCAAGTTCAAATAAGCATCAGTATAAGTGCAAGCAGTATAGATTGCGACAATTCGAAATTCGTTGCTCTTTCCAATTATTAATTTTAACTTGTTCTGCAGTACAGATACATTGTGAACAGGTACGTACGTAGGTTCTGCACGTATATGTACTGGCTTTTTCCTACAGGGGGTGGGGTGGGGGCCCCCAGAAATTCGTCCCCCCCCCGCAGACTTGGGGCCCCCCCAGGATTCGGGCCTCCCCCCCCCCAGAACTCTAAAATTGCCCGGAAAAATAGGGTTTTGAGGGTAAATTTTGAAACATTTTTCCGGCTTCGCCGGATTTTAACCCATTTTTAAGCATTTTTTAGCTATTTTAAGCTTAAGTTTAAGTTAAAAATAGTTAATTTTTTAGCTTAGCAGCAAAAAATAGCTATTTTTAGGCATTTTTTGGAAAATTTTTCTCCCACCCAGAAATTTTTGCATAGGAAAAAGCCTGATGTACGTAATGCGTTTATATTATATGTGTGTACGTATATATACACCCATACGTGTGCTTGGGGGGGATTCCCAGACCTGAGCTCACCCCCCCAGAGGGGTTCCTAACCCCCCCCCCCCCAGAATGCGGATTTTTCCGGTAAAAAACCGCCCTCAGAACTTCCCCTCCTGCACATGTCTGTATACACCTATTTATGACGTATCTTTTTGATTTATTTCTCCTACCGGAAGTGGAAGAGGGAGAGATCAAACCCTTTCTTCTCTCTGCTTTAGAAAGTTTAATGGAATTTTTGGTCTCTAAACAACAGTTTTGGAAATTGACAAAGTTTTTGCTTGCAGGTATTCTTTCCGGTGAAAAGCAACGAATTGATCGCGGCTATGATTTCACTGGAGTTCTGGAATGGTTTGCTGAAAGGGTGGACAGAATTATTTTGCTGTTTGATGCTCATAAACTTGACATCTCTGATGAGTTCAAGCGTTGTATTGAGGTATGAGCTTTCGATGCGTAAGTACATGTGCGTGTATGCACATGTAGGTGCTACATTTGATATGACTTCCGAATAAATCACGCCTTGTTAGTACTACGCATCCTTTATTACATAGACGTGATTCAGAAGGGATCGATTTTTGTCCAAAAAATTTTGGTGAATCCGGAAAGATATTGAAAATTTTTACCAACAATCCTTATATACACCTTATAGTGAGTGGGGGGAGCCCAAAAAGTGGGGGGCGCCCCCCCCCAATAAAGAAAACAGAGGCGTGGGAGCTACACCAAGGTGTACTAGGATTGGGTGGTTAGAAAGTATGAGTCTTCTTGCATTCAGTTACCAAGTTATTCTATCGCACTGGATTTTGGTGATAAGAGTTAAATTTTAGGAAAACAGCAATGGGCAAGCGCAAACACAATGCACTAATAGTTTGTTTGTCAAAGTTTGTTTTGTTTTTATTAAACAAATTTTATGCAGTCTACATTTAAATAGTACTCCACTAAATGCGTAAACGAGTAGGTAGTTAAAGTTACTGTTTGTGTAGCCAGGGATTATGGTAATGTTAGTTATTCACAAAAAGGATCCGTTAGAGAAGGGAGAGTTGACCAACAACCAATCAGATTCAGGCAGTCTTAGCCTGATCTGGCGAACCCCCAACAAAGAAGACCTCTGCTGCCAATGTCTCCAAACGGAGACCTCTTTTGGACCCCCCCCCCAATCGGGGTTTCTGCCGGCTGTAGGTAGCTCTCCCAAATCTGAAATTCCCAAGAAATTGCTTTACTAATGAATCAATACAGTTTCTAATTGAATAATGGGGCCTGCTTGTTCAATTTATTTGTTTATTTTATTTTAGGCATTAGCCGGCAATGAAGACAAAATTAGAATTGTTTTGAATAAGGCAGATCATGTAGATCATCAGCAGTTGATGCGTGTCTACGGAGCCTTGATGTGGTCGCTTGGCAAAGTGTTTCGTACTCCAGAAGTCTCACGGGTCTACATTGGTTCCTTTTGGGATTCCCCTCTTCAATATGACATCAATCGAAGACTGTTTGAGGATGAACAGCACGATCTGTTTGCTGATCTGCAGTCCTTGCCCAGGAATGCCGCCTTACGAAAGCTGAACGATCTGATCAAGAGGGCTAGATTAGCTAAGGTAGTCTTCGACATTTTCTGCTTTACAACATGTTTATCTTCAGAGTTTAAAGTTTTCTGTTTTTGCACGTGTCTTCAGGTTTCTGCATCGCATGTTCCACGAAAGTTGAAACTCCCTATTTATGTTTAGGTTCATGCTTATATTATTGCTCAATTGAAGAAGGAAATGCCTTCCATGATTGGTAAAGAAAAGCGAAAGAAGGAGCTTATAGCAAGCCTGGATAAAATATACTCTCAAATACAGGTAACTAAAGTCTGACCAAAAATTCTTGGAACTGAACTGTGAGCGCTTGTGCTGCGTTAACCTTTGAAGTTAGTCTATATAAAGTATATATTTTTAGAAACCTCAGGAGGAGGAGAATCCGGTAAAACCATCATATTCGGTTACCGGATGCCAAATCGATAAAAACGCTTCAGATTTGGAAAGAGAATGGTAATTATTTCATACTCTAGCACATTGGTCCTTGGCCCAAGACATATCCGAAAATCAGGTCACATCCGGTCCATGTCCGGTAACCGGATGTCTAGATCACAAAAACTGTACAGCAAGATGGGTACGTCGTACAGTTTCGCTGATTGAATTTTTGGATTCAGCGGGTCGAAATTAGTCTATATACGAAGTTTTGTCCAATTTGGACCAAAATTGCGTGATTTATGGTCGTATCCGGTTCGAAAAAAACCGGAAAAATCGGCTTTTCCGGTCTGGTGCTCGGAATCGCGGATAAAAAATGTTCGTTTTTTGAACAATGAATACTTGGGAGGCTACTTTTATTTTACCGGTGTCAAAGTAATCGAATATCCGGTCGATTTCCGGTTCTGAGCTTCGAAATTCGAGATTTCATAGGCTGTTATCTCAGTATCCGGTTGCTC
>JASAND010020140.1:0-30218 GCA_030248195.1 Trissonchulus latispiculum | reverse complement strand
GTCGTCAAACGTTTAAATGAACCAACTGCGGCTGCTATCACTCTTATATAGTTTTTTACACTTCATACATTTTTAAACGATCTTCCCTCGCAAGATGCAAAGGTCTAACTCTACCAAACATTATTTGATTTTTATCCACCATGCACAACTGAAAATTAAATATTTCAGCAATAAAGGGACACAACAAGTCACTAGTTGTTAAGACTGTGCAGTTAGGGGTACCCGAGAAACATTGCCATAAGAATTGCTGAATGCGTCGGAATAACTTAAGTGAATATATAACTCTTATGTTTTGTTGGCTGATAGCAACCTGCCCATCAGGCAATAATTCTATATAAACAGTGGACGAAAACGGTATCAGTGTGGAGTTTTTTTATTTCACAATTAATAGAATGTAGGCATACGGCAACAATTGAACATAATAGGCAAAGTACATATAATATAACAACAATGCGAAATTTTTTCAGGGATTTAGGTTGCAGTTGTCTATTTTCAATAAATGCTTCAACAACATCAGCCATTTCTTCATAGTATTAAGTAACTGTGGTCTTATTAATTCACGATGCTGAGACCGGAGGTCTCAGCAGTGGCGGCGGCGGCAAGGAGCGATGATTTCTCATGATGAACATGAAAGCATACAGCATTTGGAACGCAAAATAAGCAGAACATTGACATGCGATCGCGTTCAATCCATGCGCAGGCATTCCGTAGCGAAGCATTCCATTGGCATTGGCATCAATGACAACAACTTTATTGTTGCGACCACGCAGAGCCTTTTCCAAGCAAAAGCGGTCGTGTGGGTTTTGTGTCAGCACCGCCGAAACTTGAGCATCAGAAAGAATTTTTGAAATCAAATCTAGGCTGTCAGGAAAACTTTTTTTAACTTTTCACTGGAATCCCATTTTAAGCAAGTTTGACTAACGATATAATGAACTGTCCATTGCTGATCGGTCGTTAGCTGTCTCAGATGACAAGGTGCTCTGATCTTGAAATGATGAACTACTGGATGGAACTTGTTATAATGTTGAACCAAAAGAGTCGCTTCCAATGCAATCTTTCCAAGCTTTTGAATTCCAATGCAATTTGTCGCAAAGGAGGCGACCGCACTCATGATAAAATAATTCAACAAAATGAAATAAGCTACAATGTGCATAATGTTATATACATCAACCTGGCTATAGAACTGCCTGTTCTACAACGTTGTTAACTGAACTACTTGTTAACTACTTGTTAACTACTTGTTAAAAATTAAAAGCTTGTTTCAACATTATGACTCTACCTTATTTCTTTTATTTACAAGACCTAATTTCACTAAATTTACTGTTTATTTTGAACAAAAACACTTCATTCATACGATTACAGCCATCTATATCGCTAAAATTTGGAGCAGAATTGTTGAAAGGGTTGGTTCGGATCCATAACCACCAGAAATTCGTTTTGCATTTTAACGAATTCATTCATCAATTGGTCAGCAAACATATCCATATCCTGCACATTTCTGAGTCTATCGTGCTTCATCATTGTGAATGTATTTGGAGTATTGCCATCATCAAAATCAATAAAAGTTACAGCACCAATAACATTCCCTGGTGGTAACAAATTCTCCAGCTCAGGAACCCACTGATCGAAAAAGTCTTGAAGTTGTTGACAGTTTTTACCTGAGAATTTAAAGTTATGTATCTGGACATAGTGAACTTTATTTCCATCGACCGTACCTCGGAATTCAGTGTCAAAGTATTTTGAATATAGTGTATTAGGCTTCTGAAGTATAACATCATTACACTTCAAATTTGCCAAGCCTGTTACTAATTTGTTTGGTTCGTTTTCTCGAGACAGTAAAGGCATCCTAGCTTTTTCAAAATAGACTAACAACTAAATAATCTAGCAATCTGCTTATTTTATATCTATGAAACTAGCGCAAAAATTTAAAGAATGTATAACTATCAGTATTTTACTTATTTTAATAATGTACATTCCACATATATTTCATCAGACATCAGCAAATTAATTCAGGCTTTCTTAACAGTCCATAAATTTTTTGCAATTTTTAAATATCTGAAATTCATGCATTTTAATCCGTTGCTACGAAATATAAATACTAGGCTTACATTTTTTGGACTGATATCATCAAACTGAATCAAACATTCTTAGCACTCCATGAATTTTACTTATTTGTACTGTAGGATATATTACGGAACTATATCTTTAGAGATATCACCACAAATATTTGGTATGTTTTATATTCAGAATCATTCCGCATTTTGTAAATCCTAGTGAGAGCTGGATACTGATTTTAGCAGTATATTCCAGTATACATTTAAACTAAAACTGACATTTCTTCCCAAATGAATATTTCAAATGTTCGAAATTCTTAGAATTTGTTTAATACTAGTTTGGTAACAGGTGGCTAATGTTCAGAAAGAATTTACCAGGAATAAAGTGATGAACTGTTTCCGATAACTAGCCTGCATGTTTTGAATATAAAATGTTATTGCAGAACCTGATCTTCAGTATATAGTTACACAAGCAAATATTTGGAATGTTGTATATGTCGAATCATTCTAGTTTTGGAAATTCCTATGCTCACCCTTGTTCCAGCAAAACCAACATTCATTTAAACTAAGGCTACGTTTCTGATGACTTTAAATGTTCAAAATTCTTAAAATAGTCTGAATATCTGTTTGGTAACAGAGACTTGACATTTTGAAAGAATTTACCAGGAACAAATTGATCAAAAGTTTCAAATAACCTAGACTACATTTTTGCGTAGCAAACTGTTATTACAGAACCAGATCTTCACGATATTTTTATTGATGGCAGATATTTGGAATGTTTTACATTCTGAATCATTCTGGTTTTGCAAATATAGTACACACATTCTTTACACTTCTGTTGCATTTTTTAAATATCTGGAAATTCCATGCATTTTTTGCTACAGTCTTGTAACTAAATAATGCTGCTCATTTTATTACTTTTGACTGGTATGATCAGAGTGAATCAAGCATTCTTAGCATTCCATGAATTTTTGCAAGTTTTTGAATATCTGAAACTCCATGCAATTGCTAAAACCTGACACTGCAAAATATAAATCGTTCCGGGTACATTTTAGCACTAATATCATCAAAGTGGATCAGCCATTCTTACATTCGGACCATGTTCTTAACACTAATGAATTTCTGAATGCGTTGCAATTTTCATAATAGGATATTTCGTTGTAATTCTGTCCTGGCAACATGTTCTACTGCTTGTATTTGACACATTTGTAACGACGGGAAAACTTTTTAAATACTATACATTCTCTTACCAATCATTTGATAAGGATGGTTGTTTGAAAATCCTTTGTAATTGAAAATACGGTTTAAAGCATTTTTTCAAAAGTGTTCTCTTGCAAGTTTAAAATTAAACAAATGAAATCCTAAGATCAGCTTTATTTTTCAAAAAACGTGGTCATATGTAAGATTTGGTCTGATATTAGCATGAAAAGAACATATTTTTTATAGTTCGAACTACATTCTAATTTTTTGAGTACAAATCCAGCTGAACTGAACTATTTTTACTTTGAGCTTTACTGTATAATGCTTATTTAAATTACAAATGACAAATCTAAACATCTTTTTGGACGTTTTTTTAAAGTGCGACAAAACAGTAACCTTCAGGCTCCCGATCAAAAATGTTTTCTGTAGTGGTTTATTTAGGTAGAATAAGTAGGATATAACAGCGGTAGCAGCGGTACTGTCGTTAAGGCTTGACCGAACTCAGCTTGCTCTGGTATAGAATACCTTATTTTGTGGAGCAACTGAGTTTTGAGCTATAAATAGATCCTTTTGTTAGAAATAGCTCCAAATCTGGAGTTAGGGACACCAAAGAATCTGTTCTAATGTCAGTAAATTAAGGCTTTTTGGAGTTGAGAAATGCAGTGAATTAGTTATCATTAAAAATCTTACGAATGTCGAGGGGTTTAGACAATTTCGGAATGTTGTGGAACTGCATTCCATTTGAAGAATGTAGTAAGACTGCGTTGCATTTGAGGAATTAGGGTTGTGTTCGAAGAATGTACGGCATTTGAGGAATGTATGGCATTTGAGGAATGTATGTCATTTGAGGAATTTATGGCATTTGAGGAATGTAGTATAACTGTATATATATATATATATATATATATATATATATATATATATATATATATATATAACAGTATATAAATGATTTAACCGACGTTCAGAAAATACAAGATGATCTTGATATGATACAAGCTTGGGCTACCGAGTGTCAGTTACAGTTTTCTGTTCCTAAATGTAATATACTTACTCTCGGCAGGCCAGGTTTTCATTTTGATTTAACGATGTCTAATACAACATTACCTCATATTCAGTCGGTTAAAGATTTGGGTGTGTGGATTACTGATGATTTAAAATTTCACCTACATGTCACAAATATAACATCTAAAGCCCGCCAAATCCTTGGTCAAATTTTGAGATCTTTTGAAAGTAGGACTTCGAATGTCTTAATTAACTTATATGTTAGTTTTATTAGGCCACACCTAGAGTATGCTTCACCTGCTTGGTGGTCCACATCAAGTAGGCTTAATTGATAAAATTGAGCGAGTCCAAAAGTTGTTCACAAGCAGGGTTTTTTTTTGGTCGCGGACAAGTGTGCATTTTTGTGCATTTTTAAAAAATAGTGTGCATTTTGGAAAAAATGTGTGCATTTTTAAAAATTGCTTATTTTGAACTATAACGTACATTTTTGGCCGTAAATTTGTATTCTACCTATTTTTGGCTTTGACTGAAATCCCACACTTTATATAGTTAATGTTTTAATCATGATTTTAGATCTTAACTGGTTAGCACACGTGTATACTGATATTTACGCAAATGCATAACTAACAAATTAACGTATATAGGTGTCGGGTTTTGACATCTGAAATGCAGTAAACCTATTAACTATATATACATATATACAAGCTAAAAATTGTGAAGAACATAAAATCAAGATAGGATTGTCAATTTACTGCCAAATTATATATACGTACTTATATATATATATAATTATGTATATATATCTATAATTCAAGAATTTCAAAGTTCAAAGAAATTGCGGATTGATGTAATTCAGCCCCGCTAATATCTATATATGTATATAAAGAAGAAATTTGATTGAAACTCGAAGTCCCCCAGAAGCTGAGAATTTTTTGGAATTTTGGACACGAGAAATTTTTATGAACAATTTTTTACCGTTTTAACTGATTAATAAACGAAAATGAGAGCTAGCATTGTACGCGACGAACCGTTGTAAAGGAAGAAAGTGTAAAGAAATAGTTTAAGAGAAATTGGCTTCAGCCGTTTATTTTTGACGATGAAGGAACGCACAGTATATATTATGTATAAATACGTACTTACAACCTATAGCAAAAATATTTCAATAATTAATTAGTGGGTTTAGTAAAGAAGAATAAAACAAAGTGAGGTCGTTGCGGCCATGCCATGACCGAAAAATAGTAAGGGAAGCGGGGGTCTGGGGGCGGCTGCCCCCAGCTAAAAGCTAGAGCTTTTTTTAATATTTTAAAAACGTTGGAAATTTTTTAGAGCATTTTGTGGTTAGCGGAAGCAAAATTTGACTGTGCATTTATGTGTGCATTTTTAAATTTGAGTGTGCATTTTGGAAAAAAAAGTGTGCATATGCACAATAAAATGCACAAAAAAACCCTGTTCACAAGACAAATCATGGCAATTCGCCATTTATCCTACAGGCAACGACTAAATGTTCTAGGTTTACAACCGCTAGAAATCAGAAGAATCATAGCTGACCTCAAACTAACATATCAAATAATTAACAGTAAAATAGACTTAGAATTCTCTGAGCTTTTCCAATATGCCCCAGTTACAAATCTCCGTAATAATAGAAGCGTTAGATTACTACAACTAGTTGCTAGATCTAGCCAACGTGCTGCCTTCTTCGCAATTAGAATTGTAAAAATATGGAATTCCCTCCCTGAGTCAACGGTGACAGCTGGTACTTTGGATAGTTTTAGTAAAAAACTTGAAAATTTTAATTTTATACCCTTTTGTAAATCAAATTATATTAGAGGACCCAATTAGATCATAATTAGTAATAGGAGGGGTGTCTCAATGCCTTTCTTTGAAAGGTTCACACCCACCAGCACCTTCACAGTTCCGCGCTTTAATGATGCACATCATTTCCCTTTCTGTCTCTTTTTATTGTCTTAGATTCTCGCTGAAGCTGATAAGAATGTTGATACGACTGGAAGCGAAACCCTAAATTCTACTGCTCCGAAAGACTTATAATAACTAATAAATTTATTATTCACTACTTTGTACGTGTGTAACTGTGTCGTGCGAATAAATTTACTTTACTTTACTTTAAAAACTGCATTCCTCAAGTGGTCGTCCTTTTGGAGTTGAGAAATGTAGTTATCATTAAGGAATTTCAGGAATGTATTGCGAGGGTTCAGAGAATTTCGGAATGTAGTGGAACTGCATTCCATATGTGAGGAATGTAGTAGGGTTGTATTCCTCAGGGCTGTATTCGAGGAATGTATGGCATTTGAGAAATGTATGGCATTTGAGGAATTTATGGCATTTGAGGAATTTAGTATAGCTGCATTCGTCAAGTGGCCTAGACTCGGCTTATGTCTACTACTTATGTAAGTACAATTGTTACATTCATAATAAACCAGCATAATAATATTGTGTTGGCATTCAAGGGGGGTGACGACTATAATGGGGTGCCCAAGGTTTTTTTGGATTTCAATTGTTTTTTGCAGGTATGTAAAGCATGTGCTTGGGCAAAAAACAGTATGAAGTCTCTGATTCCTAACTAACTGGTTCCTGTCATCCACAGCGCCCATGAAAACCTGGCCAGCCAGCCCCCCGACTTTTGGTTCGATGAAAACATCTACGGTTTAGCACAATTAGAGAAGGAATGTTGGGCATTGACTTTGCGTATCATGGACAGCGTATTGACTTTGCTGTAGCCTCAACGATCAACGTTTAGCGAGCAATGCTGTTAAACTGAAGAACCGTCGAAAATTTGGAAAATACTTTAATACTTTAACAATACCAAATACTTTAATTCTGGCAAGACCGTGGAAGCTAAGATTTGGTTTGAACATAGACCCATAGGTCTACAAAATAGTGCTAAATATGAAAAATTCTGCCCAGGCATTATAGTTTTACACCACTTGAAACATGAAAAAATGTCAATTTTGATCTAGTTCAAAAAGTATCTCAAGGTGTTCAAACCTAGGTTTTTTTTGGTCAAAAATAGCGTCGTTTGCAGAAATGAACAATAGTTTTGACGACGCCAAAATAAAAATGACGACAGAATGACCAAGCCAAAATGTGGAAATAGCACTCAAATTTAACAAGAATGCAAAGTTTCTATTACGTTTTAATAGTGCTTTTTCAAAAAATTTTCAAATTTTGGGGGCTGCCGCCCCCAAGCCCCCGCTCTATACATATTGTCTTAGTGATGTTAAGCTTCGATGATGCTTGAACAGTCAATCAGTATAGTATTATATATATATATACGAAGCCACAGGCTACGAGTCTTTATGTTACATACTTCAATTGCATTTTTGATGCAAGTTTCTCATACCAATTTCGCTGAAAATTTTCTTTAAAAACTTTCTCTTCGGATTATCTCAGCTAGAATGGAATGAGAGCTTATATATACGTATGTACCAGGATAGGATGTTAAAGGGGGGGGGTCGCTGTTTTTGGGCGATTTTTCGACCTTCTCCGATTTTGCTCATTTTTACATATTTTGTACTCCCAATGGGTCCGCGAAACAAGACAAGTGCGTTTTGCGCAATATTGCTTCTATCGTTCTGTAGAGTCCTTCAAAGGTGACTCCGACATGTGTTATATAAATATAGGAAAATGAAAAAGTTAAGGTAAAAAAGTTTGTGTCCAGAAAATTTTTCGCTGTGTGAGAGACTCAGCTCTGAAATTTTTTTACACTTGTTAAGGACATATATAATGTAGAGTGCAGCGAGTGACTTTGGTGCAATTCTGTTGAGAATTGGAATTTTGGCAAATAGCCAAACTCGGAATTTTCACAAATTCTGACTTTAAAACTTTGCCAAAATTCTAATTCCCAGCAGAATTGCACCAAAGTCACTCGCTGCACTCTACATTATTTCCTTAACACGGGTGAAAAAATTTCAGAGCTGAGTCTCTTACACAGTGAAAAATTTTTTGGACACAAACTTTTTTACCTTAACTTTTTCATTTTCCTATATTTAACACATGGCGGAGTCACCTTTGAAGGACTCTACAGAAAGATAGAAGCAATATTGCGCAAAACGCACTTGTCTTGTTTCGCGGACCCATTGGGAGTACAAAATATGTAAAAATGAGCAAAATCGGAGAAGGTCGAAAAATCGCCCAAAAACAGCGACCCCCACCCTTAAGAACGTTTATTGCATAAATGTTATAACTACTAGGGATGGATATGGAGGGCAGCCCTGTCGTTGCAATTTGAAGGTAAGTAAAAGCAAACAGGAAAAAGGCATGTCAACAAAATTTCGTGAGCGTTTATATACGTACGTATATTTCCAACATTTTTACCAGATTTTTGTATAGAAAAAGCTTAAAATGTCGTGCGAGTTTAGCAAAAAATTTTTATTTTTCCCTTCAAAAAGGGTAAACTTTGAAAAATTTTCTTGTTTCTGCAAAATGAAAAAAATTAAAGATTTAAAGGACGATTTCATCTAAAAAGCAAAAAATTTCTTCAACTTCTGGGGGGCTCCGCCCCCCAGACCCCCACATTCGATCGCGTTGTTCTAGTCATTGTTAATGCTCAAAGACATGATATATACATACATAGACACCAGATATTGTATTATATGAGTACGTAAGTTAGAATATATAGCGCGGCGGGAAAAAAACCCAATCCGATATGCGGGAAAAAACCCATCGCCAGTGTGAGTCACCCATATGAGATAGATCGGATTTTAATAGCCTATCTTAAAGAGCGTCCAAAACTACCCTAGAGGGTGTATTATTGTAGTTCCCCCTGCCTCTCAGCAAATTTTTTGGGACTTTGAAAATTTTGGAATTTTTGGTCCCAACATGGGGGTCAGGCAGGGTCAACTTTGGGGGGTCACCCTGAACTACTGGAAAGACTTAGCCCAAAACGGATTACAGTTTCACAGAGGATATGTCTCGAACTTCACGATGGTGTATGCAATTTGGCTCTAATACCTGTGGTGCGACCTGGGGGTGACCTAGACTCGGCGGGAAAAAAAACCCATGTGCGGGAAAAAAAAACCCAAATTTCAAAATGAAATTTTTTTCTAACCATTAGCAGCAAAGGAATAATTCATGCATTTCTTAACTCAGTAGAGCCTCCTGATTAATTTGGTATAGATTTTACCTAGGTTCGACCTTCTATGTGAGGTCCAGGTGGCCAAAATCTGAGATGGTGCCATTTCAAGCCAAATTTTCAAATTTCGCCAAAAATCGCTAATTTTTTACTAAAATGGGTCGGGTTTGGCTTTAAATGCAATAAAAACACGTTTTCTATGTGATGGATGCTTAAACTGCAGAAATTAAGCAAATTTCAAAAATTTCCAAAATTTGCCTATGTTTACGTGTTAAACATACGAAATTTTGAAAAGTCCATTTTACATGATTTTTTGCAAAAATATTGATATTTTATGATTCAGATGTACTAAAAATGACCCGCTCTTTCGAATGGTATAGTCAAAACCGTTCTGGAAAGCTTGCAGCAAAAAAATTCGGCTGGGTTTTTTTTCCCGCCCATGGGTTTTTTTTCCCGCATTGGGTTTTTTTCCCATCGGTTTGGTCGAAAATTTCTCACCAACCGTAAATGATAGAGAGACGTTTTATGGCTCATTTTGAAGCTCTTCGCAAGGCCTCATGGTAGTTATCGTCAGATTTTCGATTTGTCGCTTAATAAAAAGGTTACAGCCAAAATTCGAAAATTTGGGTTTTTTTTCCCGCCGCGCTATATATTTGGACAATGCGAAATATGAAGCAACACACGCCGACAAAAATTCAACCAAAATTACGAATATAGCCTAAAATCAAAACAAAACTGCATTTCTGCAAAACGTTATTTTTGACGTTGGACAAATAAAAATGACGCTCAGAAAATAAAAATGACGAAAATTTGATGAAATCCGATTTTGAAAAAAAAAACGCTGGTTCAAACGCAATAACGCGGACAGATTTGACCCAAATTGTCCTTTGTTGAATTAGTGGCCGTACCACAAAACATAAAATTAAAGGTGTTTCCGTCATAAATGGATGAATGGCTGACACTTTGAGTATTCAGGTGAATACCAACGGAACTGCTGATCAGTACATTACATTCTGTAGCGTTTGTACAGCCTGCCACATGATGAGAAAGCAGCGGTACACCGTTTATAAGGAACAAAATACATGTAAATAAATGAGTTCTACCCGATACAATCGTTTTTTCAATTTAAGACTTTTAAACTAAGGCAAATTGAAGGTAGAATCCGCCAATTCAGTGGTCCTTTCAAACTATTAAATTTCAGTTTTTTTTAAAAATAACTTGAAATAATAATCAAATACGCGATTACGCCAAGAAGAGAAGTTGTTCAGAATCATGAAAGCTATTGATAGATGTAAATATTTTGCCTACTGTACAATCTTCGGAAATCGACTTTTCAGCAGTTTTTGCAATTTTTTCATGTTTAGGGTGGCATAGATCTACTTTGCGCAGGCCAAACTCCTACATATTTGGCACAATTTTCGAGACCTATGGGGTCTATGTTCACACCAAGTTTTAGCTTCCGGACTCGCACTCGAATTAAATTATTCTATTCGGCGACCAAAATTTTCCAAATTTTACACGGTTCGTCAGGATTAAGCTTGCAGTGCTCTCCGACCTTTAGGGCTACACCAAAGCAAATGCCATGACGTGTTTGCTGTCGAATATGTCTTCACTTGTTGTGCAAAAGCATAGATGTTTTCATTGAACACAACAGCTTTGAAAAGTTTTTGAATGTTGGGTGTTGTCAAAATCGGAGATTTTGGGCAGGTTCTTCGAAGCATAGCGGGTCACAGGAAAGCAGCCAAAAACAACGAGTTGATACTTTTTTGCTTTATATTCATGCCAAAAATGAATCAAATCGAAAGATGTTTGGGCAAACGTTGAGTCGTCTCCCGCCTTAAACGTAAATAAGCGATATGAAATCGTATTCTCATGAAAACCGTCCTTTCTGTTCCCTAGTCTAATAGCTAGGGTCATCGAAACATTTTTTCTAAATGTAGAAATGGAATTGGAAAGATATGTATATGTATATAGCGGATTCTGTGGAGTGAAGTATTGCATAATATAATATGTCCTCCGATTCAGCCATAGATAGCAGCTCCTACTTTTTGAAAATATTTAACATCTGCTTGAATGATTTTGAAAGTGAGCACAGAAGAATGCTATATTAAATATTATCTTTAGAGTTAACTGAAATGATGCGCAGCTGAAATTTGAAATGCAAGTATTCGAGAAATTTAGGATTCGTTCGACCGAGTTCGTTATCTTTTGCATAATTGTTCTTAATTTCTGTGCTAATGGAAAGCCCAATTAGGTTAGGTGCTTCATTTCTTTGCACGTCTGAAAATAATGTCATTGCAATTTTCGCCCATTATGAGTTCAGTATTTTGTGTACTGGCGATAGCTTAGATTCTGCTCTGTTTGTCCTTGATTGTCTTATTTATTTAGGCTAGTTTCTATATTTAAAGTTGGGTAGTTTTATAGGTTCCAGAAACAACTCAACTCCTGTGGGGACTTGATTCAGCTACTGGACGAAGAGCTATTTATCCTGTTGTGCGAGTCAGCAACGTAACAATATTTCCTGGCATTCCAAAACTATTGCAAAAATCATTTGCCATGTTAGAAGTATGTACATATATACCTGCTTATGTGTAGTTAGTTTCCATTGCGTATGCAGTAATTGTAGTTTCTGGAGGAAGGGCGTCCAAACGGAAACATGATGCTATTTTTATTTCAGTTAAGCCATCTCCCTGTTTCCTTGTGGCTGTCTTAATTGAAACCTAGTTTGAATTTTTCGTAAATATTTCTGGAAGTTTCAGTTGTTGGACCATAATAGGAGTCACCTGGCTTATTTTTAGGCCAAACTTTATGGGGAGAGGGCTCAACGTTGTCTCCCTTCCCCCAGGGATGGGATAGGGCTCACCACCAATGGTGGCATATTTTTGACAAGAATAAATTTTAGATATTTTTTTGCTAAAATAGCGAAAATGTCGTTAAAAACCCGGCAAAGCCGGAAACGGATGAACCGTTGAATGTTAGGACTTTGTGACTTTGTCAAAAATTTCAATTTTGGTATGGTAAAATAAGCTTTACATACTTTTAGTTTGGTTACAGTGGTTTGATTTTACTGCACGTTGGAATATGTTAGTTCTGTCCCACTTTGGGATTCTGCCACTGTCCCTATTTCCACTTGTTTAGCCGAAAGTAAACAAGAGAAAGTATGATTAATGATTAATAATTCAGGTCTGTATTATCCACAATACATTGCCTCCTGGTCCTGGCTCAGTAGAACAGTTGTAATACATTTCATAGTTCTGTACAACAAGAGTAGTTTGAAGCGTTACGTTCCGTAAATTTAATTATTGTTTTATTGTACTTGCGTATGACTAATTTATATGCAATAAATTTTTTGTACGTTTCAGTCCGAATTCCAATCTACCGGAGTTTATCACAGTCGAACGCTTTACGTTAGCCTTGATGAAGTGACCATTGCTGACTGTTTGACAGCCCTTCAAACAAAATATAAGGATAGGGTTAATCTTGGATCGTATCCTGCTTGGAATCATAGGTATACAATGATTGGACAATGTGTCGGATTTATATTTGATTAATTAACAATTCTAAATATTCATGAGTTCCGTTAACAAAATTGCGATTATGCCATTGAAACAATCACACAGCCGATAACTGGGAACTACTAGTAATACGTGTGTATCATTTATTGCGTTACTATCTACTAGTTTTAGAAACTTTTTTATTATAAGGTGATTTTCTCTTTCAAAGCCATAACCCTCTAATGCGCAGCCACAGCGTAAGCTGTTCGCCGTGTTATCATAAGTAAACTGATAAGTGATAGTATTAGCTGTTGCCAGGTTTCGTATATAAATTCTATTATATAACAGGTTGGCTTTGGCTATGCTATGCAGAATATGCAGTGATAAAAATTAATATTTCTAAATAATGGTAAAAGCCCGTTTGGAGAAGAATGTACGTAGTTGTAAGCGTAATCACTACTCGAGCATTATTTTGAAAATTAGTGAAGCCAATTTTAACTTATGTTTTCTCATAATGCTAAGTAATATAATTGTGTGGTATGGACTTGTGTTTTCTCATAATGCTAGATGATAACTGTTTAATTGTTGTGTTGTATTGTATAGTAATAATTTTATCTCGTAGTCTTTGTATTTTGTTGCAGTTACTTCCGCGTGAAACTGGTCTTAGATTCAAAAGACGAGGTTCTGGTAAAGGAAGCTACGGATGCGTTGATCGCCACATTGCCTGAAGGTAAATTACAATTTTCACTGGTCGTTGCTACTCTATTTGCATTATTTTGTCTGTTTAGCATAGTGAAAACACTGAGTATGATTCTTGGTATCTGATGTGGTAAATTATAAGTTAATCCATTCCAACTCAAGAACTTGGTTGTTGTTGTTGTTGTTGTTGTTTGCTGCATTAGACATAACAATGTGATGATCATCACCCGAAGGTGCAGTGTTAGCCAGGAAACTGATCCCTTATGGTTGGTCAAAAACAACTCAACCAAGTTGCCAGAAGTAGTCTCCAACCCTTTTCGACATCACGACGGATGACGTCTCCTCCTTTTAAGAAACATGCTCCGTCGGCCTCGGCGTTGCCATATCTGGTGGCTAACCCGAGAAGCAGCACACAGCACAAGTCTTCAGTGCAAACACACTGATGCAACGGTGACTGATAAAACGTCGTAGTTTCGCCGCCTCGTATTTACTGCTTACGGCATTATTTGAAGAAGCTAAATATGTACAATGCTCTGTCTGTATAATCCAATCCGACATAAGCTTCTACTAGTTTTCTACGGCAGTGAAGTAGTGTCATTTTCTCTGAGTTTGCTTTCGTGATTGTTTAGGTTGCTTGGTGGAGTTTGATTCAGATCCGTTGAAAAGTGCTCTTGAAAAATTTGAAAACTTTTTAAGTCGCCAACGTACCTTTTCCTTATCATTTGTCAATAAATTGGAGGACAGTCTAACCATAATTGATGAAGCTCTGAATAGATACAGGTACGTCTAAGTGTGCATAAGTCTTTTGCTTTTTTAATTTTTAATTTTGTTGTCATCTATAGTTGGTGAACTATGTGTATGCTAAATAGTAGAGATTTGACGGGAGGTCATTGGTCAAAAAATAGAAAGAGAAGAAAATCATGCACAGCCGAATGCCCAAAGACTCTGACTTCTGGTGGGACTGAAGTCCACGCGCTTATGTGCAGTATGAAAATGATGCAGTGTAGGAAGCCAGACTAATTCAAGGCAGAAATGTGTTCGTGGGCGGGAGTTAAGGGAATCACCCCTCCCTCAGAAATGGAGCACTCGTCACGTGAGGTAGGTGCCCTCCTTCTCTCTCATTCCTCAGAATTTGGCTTTTCCAAATTTCAGCCGATAAAACCCCCGGAAGCATGCGGTTTTTCCGGCCCATCCCCACTAAAACGTCATGTCACTGGCCAAAACTCTTATCTGGGTTATGAAACAAATTTTAGATTTGTATCTTCATTTTGAACTGTTGGGGTTTTGAAAGTTAAGTTTGTACATCGCTTAGCGTCACGTTCAGCGTCGTTTCCGTTACTGGTAACTGAGACAGAACTTTCTGTATGATATCATATTATACAGTACATTTCAGGAAATCCACGACTGTTGGCGCAGTTAGCAAATTATCCACGACTGTTGGCGCAGTTAGCAAATTGGCGAAATATTGCGAAGTGACGGCAATTTTCGCCAAAATTGTCGAAAAGTTTTGTCTAATTGGCGACAATTCTTGTTTTCTTCGCCAACATTATTCGGATTTTTTGCCAACTTCGGCGAAAATCGCTAACACTTCGCGACATTTTGCCGTTTTAGTCAATTTGGAAATTACGCCAACAGTTCTGGATTTCGTGAAATGTACTGTATATTTGTTTACAGACTCAATGAGCTATGTATATCATTCAATGGTGGAAAAGATTGCACAGCCCTTCTGCATTTGCTCTATATAGCTCTGTTAAGGTAAGCATTAAAGAATTCCCTATAGCTAAGAGCACAGCACTCTCCTGTTTAGTAGCTGCACGATGCAAACTGCAAGCTTCCCCATGGTGGTGTACTGGGTTTATTTTAGGCGAAAAAAGTTGGGGAGGGGTGGACAAGTGGGGGGGGAGTAAAATAGTCTAAAAATGCCAAAAATACAGTTAAAATAGCCTGTTTTCTACATATACTATGCTAAAAAGTGCTCAAAAATTGAGTTTTAGTACCAAAATCGACAATGTTTGACCAAAAAATTCCGGCGAGGCCGGAAAAGTTTTGGGACTTTTAACCAAAAATCCTCAAAATTTGTCATTTTCTGGGCACCTTATAGTGAGTGGGGGGAAGCCCGAAAAGTGAGGGGGGCGCCCCCCGCCCCGCCCCCAGTAATATAAACCTAGGTGTAGTGAGACCGCCTGTTTGGAAAACCCATGGGCGCGATTTTTTGGGGGGAACGATTTTGGGGAGGAAGAGTGTGTATGGATAGGTTCCCCCCTCCCCCAGTAGAATAAGCCCAGATGGAATCATCAAATTGCAGATTTCACAGGTGTGCCCTGGCATCTATCTGGTCAACAGTGCTGAATGTTTCCGATTTTGCGGGGAATATGGCGTTTCAATTTCCTTCCACTTTCTGTTTTATCTTTAGTCATGTCGGAGATGGAAACTTGATACCGCTAAAATGATGAAGGAAGAAAAACCTCACCCCACAGCTGTATAGCAAATGCATTATATTATGTGTGTCCAGTCGTTTCATCTTTGCATGTTACGGCTCAAAAACACAATGATTCTTAGTCTATAACGTGCATGATTCAAAGCTGTTTGGGTTCGCGCACCCTCTTGCCTACAGGGTTTTTTTTTGGTTTTCGGATTTGCGTCAACCTTGCGTCCAGCTAATTTTAAGTTGCGTCCCGTTAAGAAATTTTGCGTCCAGGTTAAAATTATTGTTTTAGCGTGTTTTATATGCAAAAATTGTATTCTTTATAAAAATGTCGATTATTTCTTTAGTGAAACATAATTTAATCGTATGAAAAAGTACTTAGAACGGTGATGCTACTGAACATAATGCACGATTACAAAATATGTGAAATATGTCCTATATACACGACGGGGGGGTCTGGGGGGCGGAGCCCCCCAGAAGTTGAGAAAATTTTTTGCGATTACGGAAAAATCCGTAATGCAAATGTTCAAAACGATTTAATTCGCATCTGTTGTATCTAACACATATCATGACCAATTTTTGATATTATTGACACACATTATTCAGATGTTTTGATGTTATAGTTAAACTAATTAAGAATTAGTTTAAATAGCTATAAAATTAACATCATTCAGAACAAAGGCAGTAATCTTGTTTCGAAAACTCTGGGAACTAATGAATCCCGGAAACATTATGACAAAGAAGCAGCGGGGGGTCTGGGGGGCGGAGCCCCCCAGAAGTTGGAGAAATTTTTTGAAATTACGGATAAATCCGTAATGAAAATGATTAAAAAGATTAATTTGTCATCAGATACATTTAACTAAAATACCTAATGCATTTTTTGTGTAAATTACATTTGTAAATTGAATTTTCAGTTGCTTTCATTTTGAGAAGTCAGTATCAATAAACAAAGAGCGTGCATGCGATGCGTAGTGCAATTAATCAAAGGCAAAAACAGTGAAATATTAACGTTGGTTACGAATACGATTGATTAACCCTTTAATGCCTGAATTTCTTCGGGACAAACGTTTTTCGATGACTGCGCTAGAATGCTTTAAATGAACCAAACAAAAAATTGGATGCTCTACAAATTTGGTTGACTTTTGGTAATTAAGGGATTAACCCCCAGAAGCTGAAAATGTTTTGAAAATCCAGTCAAGAAAGAAAAATTTAGACTTTAAAAACTGTGCTAATGCAATTGTATGAACCTCATTATGTTAGTTAGTTAGTTAGTTATGTTAGTTAGTTATGTATCGATACAGGTAGATAACTCTACTAACAACTCAACAAGTACTGACACATTACAAAGCGTTGGCATTCGATGACATAGTGGAAAACACCAGGGGGTCTGGGGGGCGGAGCCCCCCAGAAACTGAGAAAATTTTTGGAAAATATGGAAAAATTGGTACTGGAAACATTTAAAGTTTTCACTCTTACAAAAGTGAATTTTCTCCCGAAATAATGTTGCGTCTAGCTTGCGTCCCGTTAAAATTTCGTTGCGTCAAGATAAGAAACTTTGCGTCCAGACGCACTTCTGGACGCAAAAAATACCCTGCTTGCCTAGTGCAAGGTAGGGTGCTGAAATCGAGCGTCCAACCGAGTGGCTCAGGCTTTGGATGGTGCACTAACTGATACCATGGTTTCGGTTGTGTGGACAAAAGCCCCCTTGTGTCTCTAAGTTGAATTATGAAACTAGTTGGACAAAAGCATAAAATTGTATAGTGTGCGTTAAAAAGTTGTGCGAGTTCAGAAAAGTTATTTCGGTTTCGGAAGAACAAGTTGTTCTACAAGTTCTTATATAGGGCAAGTATGTATTTTTAACAGATTCCTTATTAAACTGAAGCATATTTGTTCTGCTGTAACTCCTCTGTGATCCAGTTCTTTTCTTGTAGAAAATATGGGGGAACCAATGGTCTCAAGTTGTCTGCATTGTACATTCGTCGTTCAAAAGTTTTCCCTGAGTTGGAAACATTTTTGGAAGAAACTACAAGTCGGTAAGTAGGTAAGCCATTTCCCATTGCTGGGTCTGTTATCCTTGTCGCTGGTTGGTTTTTGTCTTAGAATTAGTTAATTCAGTGTCAATTGTAATTTTTTATGTTCCCCCCACGTATCAGGGAGCCCAAATTAATACGGAATAGATGGTTATCTCGTCTAAAATTCAATAATACATTTATAATTGCAATTTATGTTTTCGTGACTTACTCTTCAGATATCATTTGAATGTGATAAAAATTGTGAATGAAATCAAGCCTGGACTTGCTGAGCTGAAAGAACAGCATTCTGAACTCAAGGCAATTTTTATGGGCACCCGTAATTCCGATTTGAGGTGTACGTTTGAAGACTACATACTGTTGTGACTATGGGCCTTTTCGCGCGCGAGTTAAAGGAATAGAGTTAAAATTGTTTAACCCGTTTAACCCTGCCGGCGAGTTAAAATGAACTGTTTAACTCTTTTAACCCTGTGCGCGAAAGAATTGAGTTAATTTTAACTCCTTTACCTCGTTTAACTCGCTGCGCGAAAAGGCCCTAAGACTGTTCTCTTATTTTTGAATTAATAGATGAAATTAGATAATTAGCAAGAACAAATAGTGAGTAAAATGTCAAAAAACAATAATGGACGAAGTTTTCGAACCTCCTAATTGGGGAATTAGGTAGAATTATCTAATTTGGTAATTATTGATCATTATATTATTATTATTATTATTATTATTATTATTATTATTATTATTATTTTTTCTCTCTGTCTTATGATTATTTAGTGGATTTCTGGTATTTACTTTATAGATCCTTTGGATCCATTTGCCTCCACTGATAAGGGCTGGCCCGACTATATGAGAATATCTCCTATTTTGAATTGGTCCTATCATGATATTTGGTGCTTTCTTCGCGGACTCTTTCTCCCATATTGCCCATTATATGATGAAGGGTTCGTTTTGCATTAACGCTATTTGTTTATTTATATTTTCTGAAGTAATAATACGTAAATACCTACATACAGTATACAGAATTGTCACTGATTGATAATTTTTTAGTTTATTTTTGCTTACATCCTCCTTTCCAAATGTCAATATTTTTGCATGTATTAGTTATTTTGAAAATTGCCGACTACTCTACCAGTAATCAGTATGTATTGCGATTGAAAAAGTTATATTGTAAATGAGTAGAAAGTTGTTGCTTGTTATGTTATGTATTTCTACGTAATAGAAATACGTCAGATGTGTTTTTACAGATACACTTCACTGGGATGCAGTGAAACAACCACAAAAAATTCCAAGCTGGCCTATACAGATGGTCTGGGAGTTACAAGATATAGGCCGGCCTATATGCTTGAAGATGAAACTGTCGAAAGATGTAATAGACTTTAAAACAATGATTTAGTCCATTTTAAATATTAGATTTGTGATAGGATTGTTTAATAAAATTTTATATTGCTCATTTCTGCAGCACTTTGTTGGGTAGCGGTAGTGGGCTGTGGGATTTTAGATTACTGTGCTTTTGTGCTTTCACCTTTTGAGTTCATCTAATTTATAGTTCTTACAACTGGTGTACTTGATTTAAAACTAATTCGGACCTACGCAAACTCCCAAGGTGTCACCTACCATGACCATCCATTGTTATTTCATTTTGTCGTTTCCCGTTACCGTTGTACAAAGGGTTGCAGAAATAACTAGTAACTAATTATTAAAGTTGGTATTTCTTGCATTAGTTGTTTCTGGCAGTTTGTTAGAAACGTCATTTTGCGCGATGGTGGAGACTCGGGTTAGCCTCCTTTGGAAATAGGACAATAGAAAGCGCCGGAAGCTTTTGAGGAACAGAGCATAAATAAGAATGTTTATGCTGGCATTGATTCCTTGTAGGTACAGAAATGGTATTAAAGCTAGAGGGCATAGCCTTTGGTCTTCGGCTTTCAAGGGACCAACACAGACACTGACCAGCGTATGGGGTACCAGAAAGCAAACACCCGTTGTTATGCTGGTGGTAATCACACAGCCCAGTTTAGCCAACTCTCCTACTGGGAGTGCATAATTTCTTTTCTGATACACGAAGCTTATCACGGCGACCAGGTTTAACAGAAGACTTCCGATTAACGTAAACATTGAAAAGTAGGTATGAAAGATGGAGAATCCGTAGCCCCAGGCGACGTTCGTTCGGCATAGAGGTTCCAGAGATTCGTCTCTGAGGATAGATGTGATCCACATAACCGAACAAGATCCCACTACTCCCAGAATTAGGCATTTACTTAAATTTTTGGTCACACTGGAAGTCCAGTTTGTCTTGTACCAAATTGGGTGAACGATAGCAATCAGTCGTTGTAATGACAGACAAAATATAGATAGTGACGGTAGTTGTAAGCCTATAACGAACAGTGACGTTCCTGGTAGGAGTAAACACTGTATTGGACGAAAGCCACAGTAAATTTTTGGCTGTATGGAAAGCTTCCTGTAGAGTCCTGTAGTGATATAGGCGGATCCAAAACTAAAATCACCAATGGCCAGTGCAAGTTGTAATCTAAAGTTATTTCTCAATTCTTCCTGTGATAGCAGTCGAATAAGGATAATGCTTGATATAGATGCAAGGAGCCCTGTAGACAGATAACTGTTGCAAATCTGGTCCACTAAAGCGTTAATTTTTTCCGGGTTTCTGTAGTCAAATGTTGAATAATTTGCGCAGGATGTACTATTGAAATTAAACAAATTTTGCCAGATTGATTCTGATATGTTCTCCATTTTATGCTGAAACATGGACTTGTAAAATCTACTTTATTCTATCAAAAATCCACCTTCAGTCTAGCAAATAGCAATGCAATGGTAACAGTAGGTACATGAGTTCGCCACGTGAGATGCAACCAAATAGCCAGTGCAGTCGGTGAAACGTAAGTGAAAAGGTGAAAAATAAGTGGTTTTGACTATCTTTACGTGGTTTCAGCTTCAACGTAAAATAAAGAGGGAAAGCTTAATCGTATCGCAAGAAATAGTCGGGCGAGTTCAGCTAAATGATAGGGATCTCATCGATAAAACCTCTAAATCTCCATAGGTTAGCAGGTGAGTGGAAATATTTTTTCATAGACGATCGTTCAAACTACGTAGTTTCAGATTCAGAGTTAGTGTCAGTCTACAAAACAAAATATGCAGGCTCAATGTTAGTTTAGTTTTTTTAGGAGCTTTCGTTTCAGTTAATCACCTGGGCTAATTAAACTGTCGGCACGGTCAGAACTTTTCTGTGTCTGTTCTCCCTCAAGCATTTTCGGTTTTTGCTCTCCCTCAATTTTTGTCCTGTGCCCGTCAGTCCGGTGTCCCCGTCCCCTCACACCCCTACTATCACAACCCCTCCTTGGCGAAGTTTATTGCCAGTGAATTCTCGGATAGTCGCTACTATAGAAATTTAAGATCAGCGTTATTGCGCCAGTCCTAGTAGTGGAGTGTGAATGCTCGTGGTTTGATGCGAAGGCTCAACAGTTACTCTTGTCCTTGCGTTGAAGACAGGGAATATTCATTGTTTTTTCATCTGCATTTGCAAATCAGTATTCCGCTTTAATTCCACCTCCAGGTGTGAAAGAAAAATTTTACTACTGTACGTTTTCCATCGTGTTTTCTTGCCAGAGAACTTCTTTATTTGGAAATTTGCAGTGAACGAAGTGAACACTTTTTGATTAACGCTGTCGGCATGTTTGGTGGAAATTTGGGCTCTAAAAATATGTAAATTTGAGTAAAACAGACGTGCTTATCGAAAAATGGCTTCTGTGCTTTAACCAAGCTGTTTAACTCAGGCTAGTTAAAAATCAAAAATAAGCTTGACAAGTTTAGGTTTACGTGGAAGATCCTGATCGTTTTAAAATTTGTCCGCAAAGAATGCTGAGGCTGAGAAAGTTCAATTTTTGCACAAGGATTTTATTATTCTTTCATAGTATCTTGCTGACTTTGATTAGCTGTTAAAATGTAGGTAAAAGCACCACTTATTGTGATTGGGTTAGATTGCATGTCTTATTAGACATAGAATTGTAAATAATCTATGTCCGCTTTTCTCATGAAAATATCTTTATGTGTAATAAACATTGGGCACTGAAAAGCTACTGTTAAGTGTAGACTAGCTTGAAAAATATTAAAAATGTTGCAACACATTGACACGGATTTCGTTTCAGTGCACACTTGAAAAAAGAACGTAATTCGAGATGAAATATTTTAAATCTTTTGATTTCCTGAGACTGAGCTGCTACTTCATTATCTTGATTACGACACTGAGACGGTTTGGTTAGAAAAGCTTAATAAGTGATAAGTTATAATCTTTCTAATTGAAACAAACTCTCTGGGTACGTAGATTGGTAGACATGAAATCAGTAGTGATGACCTATAATGCTCTCGTTCCAGTGAAATTGTTTATGGTACAGCAACAAATTTGCTGAAATTGCATAATCTTACCGGAAATGTCTAGAATTTCTAGAAGTGTCTAAAACCGCAAACTCATGTCTTAACACGGGGAGGGGGCCTGGTAGTCTCATCTTTGACTCTCGGCTCGGACAACGTACAACACCTACGCCGTTAGAAACAAGTGGTAAGGAAATTTGGCCAAGTCCAAGTAGTACATACATAACATAAGTATAGTTTTTAGGTCAGATTTCGGACAACCTGTGGTTCCAAAAGGTTCACTAGCCAATTCCAACCTCAAATCAAAGTGCTGCATAGGTATGTATGTACTTTAACGTTTGTTGGATTTATCTGTATCACACGGGTGGGCCTGGAATAAGCCGATGTCGTACATAATTTCTCTTTGTACCTCGTCCTCGGCAATATTATATTTTCATCTTGCGAAAAAATATATATATATATATATACTTCGAAAAATGACGGTACTTATTTTTCTGTTCCAGGAGCTGCCCTAGGAAGTGGAGCCCCTCATTTTATTGATTTTTCGCATAAAGCAATATACATAATTCTTTTTATAATATATTCTGCCATATTAAGCGGCTGCCTGCAGTGTAACCGGTTGTGTCCGGAAAAGTAGGCAGCTGGGTTTCCTCGAAACAGAAACTATTTGTCGATTTTTGAGGAAAAAAGGCAGTTTATTGCAAACGACTGAGTCTCAGAGGAGCGCTGCAACTTTTCAGTCAGCTAAAGTTTGTGTTGCATTTTCATTCGAGTAGTGCCTGGCTTTTGAGTCTTGCAAACGCTAGCTATACCTTTTTCAGGAGCCTAGGTGGTGTCTTTTCCTTTTAGGTGAGTAAACATTTAATTTCATGATTTCGTACTAGCTATGTATAAAATTATGTAATTTGTTCAAAGTTTCAGCGTTAGCTACCTCGGAACTTTACCCGTGTGAATATAAATGATGTTGTTACGTTACATTACATTTACCATTACATCCTTTTCGCTATCTTAGCTAAAAAAACGTGAGAAAGGCTTGAGCTTAGAGAGGTTAAGTGGAGTATTCCCTTCCAAAAAAGAATTTTACATCGTGCCCGCAGTCCAAGTTTGGTTTAAAAATAGATTAAAAATTAATAAAAACCGCAAGCAAGCAACAATTAAAGCAAAACTAGAAATATACGATTTTTCTGTCTTCCGTCCATCATTGAAATTGGCTCCCTCCCTTCCTATTTGAACTTGAAAGCTCTTTCCTTAAACAGTACACAGAAATGCACTGAGTAGAGTTTAACCTTATAATTTAACTCACTCCCAGTGCTCACAAGCGTGCAAATTTCGGGTTTAACTCTTACAGTAGTTTGGGTCTACTTTTACAAATACTTTCTGTAGCGACCTAGCGAAATCTACTAAATAAAACGTGTAGCTAGCATTGACTTGCCCAGTTAGATGGAAGCTGACGCACCACAGCAGAGCTTCTGGTGCCTTTAGAGTAAATATTGTCAATGAACGAAAAACTTTGTCGCTGAAAGTTGACATGGATTGGTGGCTCTTACCTGCAAACGGCCCTTAGGCTAATTTTTCTACAACTTTACGCTGACAATTGAAATTTTGAAAATTTCGAGCGCTCTAGTCAAGCAAATGCAACGTTGGCTGTAAGTTGTCGGCGGTAATGCCGTTCTAGCTGCTGCTAGGGAAGCTTAATACGTAGATTAAAATAATGTATATAGATATTTTAAACCGTCTCGGAATCAACTCTTGAATCTAAATATTAATTAGTTGACTTTGTGAAGTGATGGTTTAGCAAAAAGTCATACTTTGCCCGGCTTTGACGGATACTAACTTTTTCTGGGCGCATCTGAGCCGTTCAATGAAAATTCAGAATGTAGAGGAATTAATTCTCTGGTGGTAGTCCTTTCTCTCTAGGCGTTCTTAGTAAAAACTGGCTACCAAAAATGTAAAACGGGTCATTTTCAACCTTGGCTCTGATGAAATTCAGGCATGGAAGGGTTAATCCAAGGTTTCCTACCAAAGATTGACCAGAATAACCCATTCATTCCTTCAATTTACTTAAAGCAGCAATCTTTTCAACAGTCTAATACTGTTTGTTCCACTTTTTAGTCGCTATCCTGTCGGCATGGCACCACTTGAACGAAGCGATGTCCGAATCAACCGACTGCGCCGGGCCCAGTCCGTGATCGAGATCCACCACTCTCTGGCGCCCAAGACTCAGGGAGCCAGCAAGCACTACTCTGCCAAGGCGATGCCCACCACAGAGCTTCGTCGACAGACCAACGAAGATCTGTTCAATCGCCACCGTTGGACCCACAACTCCAACTATCTCTGGCATCGGGATTGGAACCTGTTCGATGAGTACTGGTGGGACCGCCGGTTCTACATGAGTCCCTTCTACTGGTCCCATCTTCCGTTTGCCGGCCGGCGCTACAACGCCATCCCACCGCCCTACGGAATGATTCACCAGTTCCCAGGGCTGTGGCACTCCCCGCGCTACGCCACCACCTTCTCGGAGCAGTACCATCTGGACGGAATCAGTCCGCTGCGGTTCAAGGATCCGGTCTACGAGCGACCCTCCTTCAAGCCGCACCGATTCCAGGTCCAGGATGTGGCCAGGGCCCTGGAAATGCATCGACAGGGATTGATTGATTTCCCGACCATCGAAAGATCCTGGCTGGAACCGTCCTACTACAACCGAAGAATTTGGGATAAAAAGCATATGATAAATCCCTACTAAATGACTTATGAATGACACGGTCGTTTTAATTTTATATTTTAATCTTTATTGTCTTAGGCGCTTTTTATTTTACCTTGCCACTGCTTTGATCTGTAGACGATTGGCGTGATCAATAATTTGTTGGAGGTTAACGTTTTAGTAAATTGAAATTGAAAAATTAAAGCAAACTGAAAATAAAATTTAAAGTGAAAAACTGAACATTCGTACTGTGGTCGCATTTCCATTTTTTGTTGGTTGACTTAATGCTTACGTCAACGCAAAAAACTGTGTGTATTGAGTAGGCATAGTTTTTCTCATTTTCTCAACTTTCGATGCCATTCTGAAACTGCCTTGCATTCAACTTATTATATTTGTTGTTGTAGTTGTGTTTTTGTTTATGTAAAGGCAATGTATTAAACAAAGCTTCACTATATATTATAGTTGGGCTCTCTATTGACATCAAAATCTACACGTTTTATTTCACTACTCCTAACTTAAATTTGTCTGAATTTTCGGCTTGGCATGGCATGCAATAAAGCCAATTCAATACCAATTACCCGGAGTGGGAAACAGTCTGCAACCCGCATACGGAAAAATAAATAAAATCCTTATCGAAGTCTTCAGAAGCGAATGTACAGCGAATCTACCTATATTTAACAAAACAACGCCTGTTTGTTAGCTATTTAATTGTATATTCAATATTATAGATTGACAAAAACCACGAGTGTCAGAATAGTACTTCCATGAACAGGAAGTTATATAATTCTAAAACTGTTAGAATTGGATATTCATTCACTACACAATCATTGTCACAACAAAGTTACAATGAGCAGAGACAGTGTTAACTGTACAGAGTGGCACATCGGACAAGTATTATGTACATGAGATCCGTCAATGCTCTAACATAAGAAAGACCCACACCTTCACAAGGATTGAGACTCAAAATTCCAAGTTTCAACTTCTTTTCCACTATACCTATATCAGTTAAGAAAAACTATTTTCTGAATTGGCCAAACGGAACCAGGTTTTGAAAATCGTACCCAGTGTTCTGGAACAAGCAAAATTATCTCAATAGGAAAAGTTTGACTGACTTTTACAATGTACATCTACAATCATTGAGATGAACAAGAACACCATTACTATTTCACAGTACCAGTTAGTTACCACAGAGTACAAAATAAGCTCCCTACATTTGCACCTTCACAACAAATAAGAACATTACCTAATACAAGCACAATCATGACTGTATATTAAAGCTGAACTTGGAAAAAGAGTACCTCAACTGCGGATCTGAACCTGGAATTTAAGATGAAGACTTAAGTTTAAATTAATAAAATTTAAAGTCAAAGTTCTTTTGCTACTTTTCCGTGCGTCAGTTCGGCAGTTGAGGTCACTTGAATGTGCAACAATCAGCAAAAACAAATAAAATGTTTTATAAGGTTCAAGAAAATTGTCTATCGACTACGATAGGTATGTAGTGATGATTTGTCGAAACATCGGTAGGTGTGGACTTGGCGAGAATAATCCTTGTGAGAAAACGCGCAGACTTCATCAGGACTGCACTGACACCTAAAAAATGCAAAAACAAACATTAAATATTTATTCAACCAACACAAAACAAATTTATTTGCTTTTGCAAAAAATGTTTATGAAAAGCTTGAATGAAGCTGTCGGAATCTTATCTCTGTCTGCATCAAGAGACCCCGAATCGTCTGCA
The DNA here is from genome assembly GCA_030248195.1 of Trissonchulus latispiculum. Classification (NCBI taxonomy): domain Eukaryota; kingdom Metazoa; phylum Nematoda; class Enoplea; order Enoplida; family Ironidae; genus Trissonchulus; species Trissonchulus latispiculum. Next base: position 3,412 of record JASAND010020140.1, on the reverse strand, counting down.
ACCATAAATTTGCCGATAATTTTTGCCCAGAAAATCCTCTTTTTCAGTTCCGTCCCGCCCGGTGCAGCGACAAAATAAATTGTTTTCTGCAGTTGTGCAATTAAAATGCAGTTGCCGGAGGGCCAAGGCTGTATTAAATTTAGGACTGACAAAGCACCAGATGATGGCCAGACGTAACTAACGCCCAAAACTGTGGCCTTGAAATAACAAATACTGACATTTGTGTTTCATAAATGATGTTTTCTTTGTCAAAACGGTAGATTTGAGCGGAGTTGTTTCACACAATTAAATCTGGGATTTCGCAAAAACTTGACACTAACAAGATCCAACTGATGCGGTTTTAGACACTCCAAAAAATTAACAATAACACACTTCGGATTTAAGATCAAATGGATCAATACAATGGATTTTACCTAACGCTGCTACCGTAATGCACAGCAGTAGAGGCAATTAGCTTTTGAGAAAATAAAATCTTTCTCTGGAAAACGCCTGGCTGTGCATTGTGCAATCCCTAGAACTGTTTTAAAACACTCGATGTGGCAGAAGGACAGAGGTTACAAAATTAGCCAATAAACTCACTGGCTAAATCTAACATATAAGTTTTCCTTGAAGGTTGATGCGTTTTTCTACAATTCAATTAATTGGAATTTGTAATTCTATTGAGGTGGACAAGAGGCCTGGAAATCGGGAAGGCGAAAATCACTCATCAGTGATGTTCTCATAATTGCGTTCGCAAAGTGGTGAAAAATTGGGCCACAGAGAGCATTAAAATTGCCCAAAAATAGGTACTACAACTAAAACTTTAGAAAGTTTTTGGTTTCGTCATTTAGATACTTGAATGAAATGATGATATATTTTGCTGAGAAGTGAGGATACGTTGTCTTACTAAAACATCAGCAACATAATTGTGAGGGGTGTAATTAATGTTAATGTAGCATTACTAGCTCACCAGCTAGCTCGTACGTATTCCCGAGAGCGAAAAAGTATTCGAACAATTTCGATGTTTAGTATAATCTCTCTCTACAACTGACTAGAGAAAGGAAATAACCGTGATCTATTCTCTGATTTTTTTGCGAAATGCACCTGTGTTTCAGCTAATTATTCGTTGTTTTGTTTTAAGATTTTACTTGGACGTTCGGCTTAGACACGTCAACCAGTATAGCAAAATTTTCGGCAGCTCCGGATACGCCACGACCACAACCTCCCAAAGGAATAGCCCTTATTAATCGAGTGAGAGACTTTTTCATGCATTGCCAATGCGAATCGTGCTACAGTCTTTAAGTAGTGCAAGAAAAATTGCTATACCAGTTTTTTCAGACAAATTAAGTTGTTTTTTTGCAAATTGAACTACAGACAGCAGACGTTTTAGTTGAAAGACCGTCCGCAATTTCTGCAGGTGAAATTTTCAGACAATCAGTTGAAGGCAGAGTTCACTTGTCTGCCGTTGCTGCCGCAAGAATGCATGGTGTCTCTCGATTGTCACCGATTCGCGATGAACTTAGCAAGTTTGCACTTGCCATCCATCTTACATTGACAACAAACTTGGGCACAAGGATTATCTGCTGTCGGTGTTAACTGAGACTGTAAAAGATGGAGGAAATAACTTTCATAATTGAATTATATATATACGTCAAAAAATTTCACAAATGCGACACGACGTCGGAACCGGCTTCCCCAACCGTAAATTAGTATCCAGACGAAATGGGGGTACTCACTCGTCCTATGCTTGTGTGTTAAAGTCTCAAAAACATAAGCAATACGTGCGCAAATTTTGTGCCCTTCGAGCTTTTCCTTAGAACGCATGCATTGCATAGCGGACAAATTTGTTTGAAGTGAGGGGTCTGATTTACGGGAAAGGGATTAGCCGTTAACGTGCACAGGATGCGCCATGCTTTAGCCATGCGCCATGCTAATGCATAGAGTATGGCAGCTGTCAATGTTTCATGTATTAATGCACTCTTGATATTGGTAATATATTATGAACTGTAATTGAACTACTGGCCAGTGCTGTTTGCTTGTATGCTGTATGTGCGAGTTTACCCGGCGTAACATCGCAATGATTGTAATTGGAAAGAGTTACGTATATACTAGAGACCTTCACTTCACCTTCACAGACCTTCACCTACTAGAGAGAGAGCCTGAATTTTTAGGCCCGGCCCGGCCCGGCCCGTAAAAATTTCACCTCGGCCCGGCCCGGCCCGTTTGAAAAATTTTCAACCTCGGCCCGGCCCGGCCCGGCCCGCTCCAACTTAGGCCCGGCCCGTAAGCTCAAAAGTTAGGCCCGGCCCGGCCCGTAAGCTCAAAAGTTAGGCCCGGCCCGGCCCGGGCCCGTTTTAGCTAATTTTTTGTCGTTAGCCAAAATAAAAGTAAGGGTTTAAAATGCATATAATTTTATTCCTCATCGCAGATACCATTTTTAAACGATTTCTTGTAGGTCATGTTTATTTAGAGAGATTAAGAACAGTCAGCGGTTCCGTTCCTGGTTATAGGGAAGAATTCACTGACTGTCAAGTTTCGATGATGCAAATATAGCTTGCAATTAAGGTATACCTTCCAAATACTAAAAATAATTATATTAATAACTAAATTTCAGATGCTAATGTACAAATTCTAGCTAAAAGTTAAGTTAAATAAACGCAAATGAGCTAAGTGCATACGCCAGTAACTCTGAAAGAGAAAGTAAATCAAGTCAGATCGAAATAAAAGAGCAATGATTATTCAAAATTATATTTGGAAATGAATAAAATCTCCAGTATAAATTGCCGAAACTAAAAAGAAGACAAAACCTTCAAATGAAAATAGCAGGCCCGGCTCGAAGCCCGGCCCGTTCTAGTACTCGGCCCGGCCCGGCCCGGCCCGCACCCAAATTTTTCCTACCTCGGCCCGGCCCGGCCCGGCCCGTTTCACCTTAGGCCCGGCCCGGCCCGTTTCACCTTAGGCCCGGCCCCGGGCTTACGGGCCTGAGTGAAGGTCTCTATACGTACGTACATCGCATGGAGTTATGTTGCAGGCTTGCTGTAATAATTTCGACTTCAAGCAAATTTCGGGTGCCCATAATTTTAAAGTTTCAAATAGAAATTAATTTTCTAGCAAGACCAAGATGTTCTTCTGGTAAAATGTGGTTTTTGCTTTAGAAAAACTCAATGCTCAGAAACCAAAAATTAGGGCAAAAATTCACGTGAAAATCGTGACAAATCTTTTTGCTTTCTGTAGAAATTAACAAACTGCAATTTGAAAATGATTTATGAGAAAATGGTTACACTAACAGTTTTGTCTCTCAATGAAATGAAGTAACTGTAAAGTTGAAGCAGGAGAAGTATAATAAATTGTGTAGCTTAAAGAAGTTTAAAAATTTTGAACGCCATAAAAGAAAAGATTTTAACGAATGTAAGACTGCAGGGGCAGGGAGCAG
>JASAND010020139.1:0-15363 GCA_030248195.1 Trissonchulus latispiculum | reverse complement strand
GAGATTCCTGATTCTGGAAAACTACCTTTCGGGAATCTGGTACATAAGTTTGTCAACCTAGGCAAACGCGCTAACCTTCCGTGTGATTGAACTTTCAACCCAAGCGACCCCACCTTTGAAAATCAAATCAAATTGATCAAGTTTTATTTTCTATTCTAATCTCACTCAGTTCATTACACAAATGTCCGATTAGCGGACTAGCAGGACTAGTTAGTTATACTCCAGGAAAGTAACTCTAGTTATGTCGTGTTGTTAAATTGTTAGCTAGAAAAATGTTATTCTGTGTAGTTTTAGTTAGGAATAAGGGTATCCATTGCCTTGTTTAAGATGTTTATTAGTACAGGGTTTGTAGCTTTAATTGCTTAAATCATGTCGGTTGTAATGCTCAGTTGGAAACACAAAAGGGTGATCCAAAATAAGCGAAAAGAAATATACCCGTGCTGAGATTCGAACTCAGGATTACGAATCCGGTACTCATCCAGTGAGCTACACGGGCTATGATTAGAACGAGTTCAAGCCAGCCTATATATGAAAGCAACTTGGCAACCCAGCACGTGTGCAATTGAGCTAATACACTGTATGTGTAAATTACGCATATGTGAAGGTAAATTTTAATTATGATTTTCTCACTAACAGCTGAACGGTTTAATCTGATTTAAAAAGCAAAATGTTCAGCTCGTCAAACTCTACAAAATGATGTAACTTTTGTACCAACTAATTAAGTATTAGCTAATTAACACAACAAAGTTAACGTTAACACAGGAAGTGTTAAGCGTGCGCAATTGTTCAAATTGCGCACTGTTCAATAAAACTTTAATTAATAATTTCTCATTAACTGTTTAATATTGTTTGGTGCTGTAAGCACAAAAATGTTCAGTTTTTTGAGCCCTACAAAATGATACCACTTTTCGGGTTCGCGTTCACCAAAAATCCTCAAATTTATATATTAGTTTTGAACAAATTTAGAACATGCCCGAGTGAAAGGGTGGTAGTACGCGCGACTTCCACTCGCCTGGCTGCCGGGGTTGCCAGGACCGGATCGAATAGCGGTTCGGGACGTCCCATATGGGCGTTAGATAGGTAGGAATTTAGATGTAGAAGTAGTTCGGTAAGTCGGTAGGTCGGTAAGTAGGGACTGCGTCGAATGGCTGCTGAGACAGTGAGTGAGTGAGTTTTTGCATTTTTGGCAGAAACTAGTTAGAATCAATTATATGCAAAAACTCACCCACAAAGCAGCATTTTAGTTTTATCTTATGATTAAGTAATTAATGTAGGTAGGAAAACTGTTTAATCATAGAATTCTAAGTCGAACAACCAGCAGTACATCACGAATCATTTTACTCAAGCAAAGAATTACGTCAAGTTTAACCAAATTCAACAGGTTGCAACCTAAAAATGGCCAAGAAGGCCCAATTGGTGACAGGAAGCTACCGGAAACGGTTAACATTGTCAAAGAGGCAATAACCAACGATTTTCAGTCAATTCTTTAATTCACCAGTTCAAATGGGGCCCAAAATGCTCATTTTGGGCCTGGAAAGCAAAAGAACGAGTAATGGTTGCTGGGTTCGATTCCCGCACCGCAACCACCTTGTACTAATGGGTTTTAACCCATTTGATTCAGGTGCGCGGATCGTCTCCAGTTCGGAATCAGAGCCAGTGAGCTAGTCAGACTTGGATCAGTCAGTGGAAGTGCTTAATCCAGGAACTTTGGTCAGAATCAGTATTTTGGGTTGATTATTGGACCCGGAAGAGATTCCAGATTTGGATTATCAGTCAGACTTTTGTGGAGCCTAATCACTGTAGGTACCTTGTGGACTTAGAGCATAACTAAGGTCGAGATCAGAGACGAATCCCGCCGGCGCTTGACATCAATTGGGCAAACTGCAAGGTGAACTTCAACACTCGAAAAATCACTCACTAATTCGATTTGGAAAATGTATAACCCTATCCAGTTCAACCTCTTCACCTCCGGGGCTCAGTCCCCTCTGTCTCTGGCTTGAGCTTAGGTTACAGCCAGAAGTTCATTGTATCTTGAGAGCAGAAGAACCCGATGAAGCACCAATCCTTGAACTTTGTATTTTGTGTTAAGTTTCATTAATTAGGAATAAGTATGGAAGGATTTCCCGACTCCCAACTGTTTCGACTTCCTCAAATTTCTGTCCCACATAGCATCCCTGAACTGAGTGTCGGAGCGAAAGCGGTGACCGACTTTCGGGGGCTCACCCAAAGACCGACCCTAGGTTAATAATTAGTGACTTAGTGTATTGTGATACTATAATACGACCAAAAAATGTGTGTACAAAATTCGACCGTTTATAGCAGATTAACCTTTGGAGTAAACCCCAACAATGTATATATTTTTAGAATCCTCTGGAACTCGAGATTTCCAAAATCCGGAAAATTCCGGAATTCCGGGTTTCATTCACGGAAAATCTAAAATTATTAGTTTTTCGCCAAATTTTTATCACAATCAAAATTTTGTTTTCACGATCGAATAGAGCTGGTCCCGCTGCATATTTTTGCTCTTACAAGTTTTTCACGAAAATGCACCCAGTTTCCGGAATTTCGGGTTTTCAAAATTTCCGGATTTTAAAAATTTTCTCCAATACCCACAAGATGAGTATCATTCGAAAGCTCTTATCGAGCTGAACAACTTTTGTAATAGAATGAACTCTTGAAAATGCACACATTTCCCGGAATTCGAGAAAACCGGATTTTCCGGGTTTTAAAAATTTTCTCCAATACCCCACAATATGGGTATCATTCGAAAGCTCTTGATGAGCTGAACAAATCTTGTAATAGAACCAACTCGCAGAAATGAGCCCAGTTCTCGGAATTCGCTAAAACCTTCCAAGCTAGAGTGAAATCAGGAATTCGTGAATTTCGGGAATTTGGTGCATTTTCAGACATTGGTTCTATTACAAGATTTGTTCAGCTCATCAAGAGCTTTCGAATGATACCCATATTGTGGGGTATTGGAGAAAATTTTTAAAACCCGGAAAATCCGGTTTTCTCGAATTCCGGGAAATGTGTGCATTTTCAAGTGTTCATTCTATTACAAAAGTTGTTCAGCTCGATAAGAGCTTTCGAATGATACTCATCTTGTGGGTATTGGAGAAAATTTTTAAAATCCGGAAATTTTGAAAACCCGAAATTCCGGAAACTGGGTGCATTTTCGTGAAAAACTTGTAAGAGCAAAAATATGCAGCGGGACCAGCTCTATTCGATCGTGAAAACAAAATTTTGATTGTGATAAAAATTTGGCGAAAAACTAATAATTTTAGATTTTCCGTGAATGAAACCCGGAATTCCGGAATTTTCCGGATTTTGGAAATCTCGAGTTCCAGAGGATTCTAAAAATATATACATTGTTGGGGTTTACTCCAAAGGTTAATCTGCTATAAACGGTCGAATTTTGTACACACATTTTTTGGTCGTACTATAGTTTGACAGTCATATTGTAAGGGGACGTATAAAGAGTAACAAAGCACAAGCATATAGGGTAACACACAGCATATAGGGAAATTGAGGTAGAAAGAGTCAGTAGATTAGAAGGGTGTAAAAGGCGTTAAGAGTATCGACCTTGTCCCCGACAGTTTAACCAAAGTTTGTAATATTATTCCAAATCGGAATAATATTAATAATAACCAAAAGGGTTATCTGGCAACTCTGGTACAGTAAATTTGTACTGTATGATATTACATTATATCTAAACCGTTGGTAGTGTAGTAACTATTGCGTTGAACGCGCAAATTGTACTAATTGTAATTGTGTGTTTTCATGAAATTACCCGTTTGTTAGTTACCGAGTCTTATTACAAGCAACAAAGGCGCGTTTGCCTTCACATACGGTGCGTTTACCGTCACGTTAATACTTAAGCAAACAAAGGCGCGTTAGCGTTCAGATACGGTGCGTTTACCGTTCAGCCTCCAACCACAGGAACCCAGGACAGACTCATCCCAGGTAAGTTTTCGTGACAATCCTTATCTCGAAGATCCAGTGAGGAACTCGTCATCCAAATCCACTGCTATTTACGAAAAGCAAGTACTGACCCCGCTTGCTGTACTTTTGGAAATCAGGAGCCTCAAACGAACTCACCGACAAAGACCCCTACCAAGGTTGGCTGCAGAGAATCTCTGATTCTGGAACACCACCTTTCAGAGATCTGGTGCTAAAGTCTGTTTCATTGCGAGCAGACGTGCTGACCTTCCGTGTAACGGAGAGATTAGAACTTGTCGTGTCGTGATCGTGTCTCGGATCTTGCTCACTTCATTACATATTTCTTGAATTTCTCATCAACGGCCCAGTGAATTGCCAAAGCCTCTTTTCTCAATGGTGTAACAATTTCTTTCCGAAGGCCGTATTGATCTGCTAACATAGGACACTACATGCTCAAAACCATCCTTTATTTGAGACAAAACAGCTCCTAGTCCATTCTCGCTTGCATCAGTGAAAACTACAAAATCATAAGTGAAGTCATGTCGACTCAACACAGGCCTACTCAGCAACGTTTGCTTAACATAGTCAAATGCCTGCTGACATTCAGCACTCCAAACAAATTCGGAGTCTGTTTTTAAAAGTTTATTCAAACAAGCAACCCTTTCGGAAAGCCTTGGGATAAAATGTCGGTAATAGGATGCCAAACCGATGAAACTGTGAACTTCTTTCTTCAACTTCGGAGATGGCAACTTGCGCACTGCATCCAACTTAGATGGGTCCGGTTCGACGCCATCCAGAGAAACTAAATGACCTAAGTAAACTACTTGTTCCTGGCAAAACAAACATTTCTTGGCCTCTAACTTGAGGTTAGCTTCCCTTAACCTGGTTAGAACTTCACTTAGACGAGCTAAATGGTCTTCATGCGTAGCTGAGTAAATCATGATGTGATGTCGTCGATGTAAACTAAACAGGTTTTCCACTGAAGACCCCTCAACACAAATTGCATCATCCTCTGGAATGTTGCTGCACCGTTGCATGCTACTACTACGGGTGCCGCCGCCTAAGACGCAAATGACGCTTAAATGACGATCTAAAACTTGTCGAAGAGGTTTTTTCAAATTTCGGTTTCTAACTGCTGTTGTAATCGTTTCTGTGAGAGAGCCCCCAAAACATTAAAATTGAAAAATCACGAAGATACGGTTTTCGACCGATAACTTGAAACTGCTACAAAATAGACGTTTGTGCCAAGAAGAAAAGTTGTTTAGAATTGAAAACGCTATCGATTGATGTAGATATTGTGCATACTTGTAAATTTCGAAAATTTCGAAAATGTCACATTTTGACTTATTTTTGGGGCTGCTTCAAGGAAACGATTATGACAACAGTTAGAAACCGAAATTTGAAAAACGCTTTTCGACAAGTTTTAGATATTGTATTTAGCTACAGAATGAGCTATAGAACGTTTCGAACAGTTTTGATTTGAGTAAGATATCGTTGTCAGAACTGAAAATTTTAAAGTTCCGATTTTGGGCCATTTTGAATAGGAATTGGAAATTTTGAATCCCCCCCTTAAGTTGGTGATTCCTTTTGGGACATCTACTTTGAACCCTTATTAGTCATTCATTCAATTTGCTCTTTCTGATGAATATAACGAAAGTAAGCTTTAGTTGTCGGAAATTATTCTACTTATTCTACTGCATTTTCGAAGTTATTTAATTTTCCAGTTTTTTGCAGACTAAGGTAAATTGTTTGGGGAGGCATCGACCACATCATTCGATTTCACTATCAAATAGCTGTGGACTCTTTTTTAATTATTATGAGACCGCTCTTCGTTATAAAGAAATTAGCTTAAGTGTATGTGCAACCTGAATTTTGCTACTTTTCACAACTGTTCGTAGCGCAAAAAAGGACGTTAGTGACTTTTGACTGAGATATGTTCATTCACTACGTTGGCGTACTACGGCTATCCTATTGATCAGTTGATGAGTTAAGCTGTGAATAAACTGTGCGTGTTGAGTATTGGAACATCAGCTGCCAACTTAACTATTGCCACTGCTTATTTGCCGTCGCAGCCCCACAAAAGCTGCATTTGGTGCATCGGCCGGGTATGCCGGCCGGCTCCCCAGTTCTTTTCTTGATTCTGGGTTTATGGAATGGACATTATGCGTTATGACCAATTTGGATGATTTGGAAAACTGAAAAGATACTTTGCTGTGAAGCCCAAGGAGACAGAAGTCTCTTTGAACACTAAACAGAATACATATCTAAATAAGGTACGAAGTAGGTGAACCAAGCGATTCTGTTTTAAATTGTAATGTCTAGAATCGGTAGAAGGGAAATTGAAAATTTGGGGTTAAATTTTGATTTAATTAGGATGCAGCAACAGCCACAGCCAAACATTCGAGCAGCCGTCTCTCCTCTATTTTCTTTTGTTGCTTGTCCTTCCCCGCAACGTCTGAATTGTAACAATAATGAAGATATTCGTGAGTGGTACGATAGTTTTGATAGGTATGCAAATGCTGTGGTCACCCGACGACAAAATTCGAATCCTACCCTAGTTCTTTGAAGGAATGGCTGATAGAATGTTTGCTAGATTAAGTCAGGAGCAAAAGGGTTCTTGTGAAAATGTAAAACAGGCATTTATTGCATAGTTGTGTCCTCCGAATGAGGCCGTCCAAGGAAGCACAGAAACAGTTTCAAGCTTTTTAGATAAACTTGAGCAAATGCTTGACGTAGTGAAGCCAGGTTTGACAGCTGAATCTCGTGAGAAGGAATTAATTTTGCTGTTACAAAATCAGTCCCTTCCGTACATTCGAAAAACGCTACTGAAGCAGAATCCAACTACTTTGGCTAAAGCTATTGAAATTGCTAGAAAAGAAGAACTCTCCCTTAAACGGTTTCCCCCGTCGGCAGGCGATTCTGCTGTAGAAAAACTTGAAAAACGTTTCAACCAAATGCATGAGCAAAACGGCAAAATTTTGAATTCGTTTTAGAAGCAATGAGACAGCCAGCAATGGTTTAAGCGGTTCCGTCAAGTTCTACAGTTGACAGTTCCTCTCAGCGCTTGTCCAAGGTGGAGGAAAAATTGGAACAGCTAACTGTGTCTTGGGTGATCTGACACAACAGTTGGGTCAATTGGCAGTCGTTCAGAGCTCAAATAGGAATTCTCAATTGCCACAAGCTTCCTACGCCCAGAATGTTTCAGGCACTAGCACTTGTTTTAATTGTTGTGCTTATGGGCACTTTGCGTCTCGTTGCCCGAATCAGCCTTGTTTTGACCGAGGGCAACGGCATCCTTTTGCCAAAGGTAGGAACGGCAGAGGCCGTCGTGGTTGATATAATGGATCGAGAGATTAGTCAGCCCTTCCTTGGCTCGAGCAGGTGAGGGGTTAGACTGTGCAGTTGATTGTTCCAATTCTAATCGTAATCAATTCCTTTGCCTGGGCAGTGATTTTTCTTTATGCTCTTTTTGTTTTTGCATTTGTAATATGATTTCTGCATCCGTTAATCATTTTTCACTAGTTAGCAGTCCGTTTGTTGTTTCTGGTTTTGTTGATTCTATTGCTTCTGCTATTTTACTTGATACCGGCTCTAGTATTTTTGTTGCTAGTGAATGTTTTTGGAAATGTTTGCCTAGTCTACCGTCCCTTGAGCTTTCTTTGTGTTGTAGCCCAGTAGGAGTAACCGGCAGTCCTCTAGTTGTTCTTGGAGTTATTAAATCCCGCGTGGCACTGTCGAATCGTTCATATGATTGCTCTTTTTATGTAGTTAAAAACTGTTGTTCTGGGAACTAATGTTCTTTATGGGAAGCCTTTTCAACTGGATTGGGTAAATCAAAAATTCTAGATACGTCCAATCTTTCCGAGTTAAACTCCGCCATTAAGAAAACTGGCGATGCAGTTAGTTTGTTGTGTACTTCATATGAAGAACAGTCTCGCAAGCTAGATACTTTGGGGAAATCTTTAAGGAACTTTCATCATACAACTTCTCGAAAACTTTCGAAACCCGATTCTGGCAGCAATTCAACCTCAGTTATTTTGTCAGAGTCTTTGATCATTACCCCTTTCACTGAGTTTGTGGTTCCTGCCGTGCTTCATTCATAGTGATGTGCACGATGCAGATACTTTACTTTTTGAGCCTTCAACTGAATTCCGCAGTCTCTCACAAATTCAACCGATAATTGCCAGAGCTCTTGTACGAAATTCTGACATAATTCCTGTTCGTATTGTTTAGCAAACCGTTAGAACTTAGAAAGGGCACCTCATTAGGAGAGGTTAACCCCTACATCGGCGAAGTTCATCAGTTTTGCGATGATGGGCATGTCGAGAGAGCAGAATGCAATGAACAAGTTCCCATACTTCCGACCGGTGTCAAGTTTGAGGGCCTAAATAAACACTTATCGGAGGAGCAACTGGATCAACTGCGATCTCTTCTTTATGAGTTTCAAGACAGATTTTCGAAGGACGACAAGGACGTTGGAAAAACCACCATCATCGAACATCGAATCGATACAGGGAGGTCCCCTCCGATTAAGCTTCAACACTATCGTGAACCTGAAGCACGTAAGAAAGTTATAAGTGACAACATAGAAACAATGCTTGAGCGAGGCGTAATCAGCCCGTCTACTAGTCCATCGGCGGCACCCGTAGTTATTGTCAAAAAGAAGGAAGGTTCGGCATCGATTTTCGTCGTCTGAACGACATCACTCGCAAAGATTCGCATCCCATTCCACGTGTTGACGAATCTCTGGATGCCCTAGGCACAGCAAAGTACTTTACATGCTTAGACCTCTATTCCGGCTATTGGCAAATTCCAATGGCGGCAGGGGATAAGGAGAAAACGGCATTGATTTGCCAGAGCGGTTTGTACCATTTTCATGTCATGCCTTTTGGGCTGTGCATGCAACGCCGCAGCAACATTCCAGAGGATGATGCAATTTGTGTTGAGGGGTTCTTTCATGCGAATTTGAGCCAGCAAAAGCTGTCATCACCTTTAAGTGTCTTCATGCGTCTTTGAGCGTGAATCCGCTAAAGTGGATTTAAGGTGGTAGTACCTCTGCCGGGGAGGACTTTATACAGATACTGTGAACCAAATACTTAAGGGGCGCTTGCATTACCGGGAACGGTTCTCCTGAGTTTATTTTCCAACGAATCTATTTCAAACTTTCGGCATGGGTAGCTGGTGCTAACTGCTAACATTATGCAGAATTTTAATAATCCAGTGCTTGGCTTGCGACTTACACAAGAGGGATAAGCAGAAATTTTCAAAGCGCTGACACTCATTAACGGCTGAATAAAATTAGCTCAAATTTGGCACAAATGCGAAAATGAACATAACGCAGGGGCAATTTTTTCAGTTTTTGGATTTATGCAGTTTTGAATATTTTATGAATATTCGAAAATTTTGAAAGTCAATATCTCACGGAATATACGATTTAATAAACAAAAACTGAAAAAAATTGCCCCTGCGTACCCGTCAAATAAACGTACATGCAAAATTTAAGCAAGTTAGGTGGCAGCATTTATGAGGAAATCACAATGAAAAATTCGCACTAATAACTTCAGTTTTTCGCAAATATTATGCTTTTAACAAGTCGCATAGTGTATTTCATAAAAATAATAAACAAATCCAACACAAAAGCAAAGTGAAAAGCCCTGTAGAATTCATTTCCGAACGATTGGTTTTTACATTAGCATTCGCGTAGTGAATGGTAAACGTAACTTTGTCATATATTCAACCGCCTGTAACTTTTGACTGCAACCACGTCAGGAGAGGTATGCACATCGTTGTAACGGGCTTTTTATGCTTTTTCACCTAGTGCATTCGACGTTGTCGTTTGCAGCTTTAATTAAATTTTGAAATCTTAAGCCATACCGGTAGCTAGCAAAGCACGTGTTACCGTTGCCGAAATTTTGTCAAAAGATGCCCCGCCAACCAAAGTAAGTTTAGTTGGGATTTCTTTAAAACTGAGCTATCGGTCTAAATTTTATACCTATAATCCCGATAATGCAAGCGCCCCCTTTTGGTGGTAGTACCACTACCGGGGTGGACTTTGAACAGATATTATGAAGTAAAAACTGACTTAATCGGCTTAAAATTTGGCATATTTGTTTTTTATTATGTTTTGCATCAAATGCGCTTGCCTGCAGCGTTGTGGGGGCTGGCTTGCTGTCCACACAAGAGGAAATGTATTAAAAATTTAGAATTTAAATATCTCCTTCATTATTTTATGAATTTGTTAGAACTTTTCCATGCAAGCTTTATTAATTTATACTCTCAGGACGTTTTTTTAGTTTTTCTTAAAAGTGCATTTTCGATTTTTTAACCTATTTTGAAATATTGTAAAACATATATCTTGCCCACTACTGTGTTTTTCGAAAACTAAGAAAACGGCATGGGCGTCTGCAGATATAAAACATATCTGGAAATTTTGGTCACGTTTGGTTGGAGTACTGACGAGAAAATCAATAACAAAGAATTCGCAACTTTTTATTGTTTGCTTTGGTTTTATGGTTTCGCTAGGCTTTCAATCAAAAAATTCTCCCGGCTAACATTGATGAATCTGGGCAAATTTTACATTAAAATAACAGTGAAATGTTAAACTGCCGTATCTGGGAATTAGAACTTTAATTTCAGCCTTTAAAGTTTTTTATTAATTTTTGAAGTATTAAAATTTAACACGATTGTAACATCATTTTTTGGCATTTTTTTGGCGCACGCGAAAAAAATGACAACTTTTCCACTGCTTATGTTTAACACCAGAAACCGCAGCTTTAAGTTGAAATCTCTCAATGACACTAAGACTAAGACTTTTTATATTTTAAAAACTTGTTAAAATATACTATTTGGACAATAAATTATTTAAAAATCTGCGAGATCGGAGAAAGTCGAAAAAAGCCCAAAATGAACTCCCCCTTAATGCGTCTGTCAAATCCTGGTGAGAACAGTCGGTGGCTCTACGTCCTGTGATCATACATGGGCAATGGATGAAGGTCTGGCAACATGCAACTAGTGTTGTTGACCGGCCAAAATTTTCGTCGGCCGGCCGAAAACGGCTGGCCGGCCGACGGCCCGGCCGGCCAGAAACGGCTGGCTGGCCGACGGCCCGGCCGGCCAGAAACGGCCGGCCGGCCGGCCGTTCGACGGCCCTACGGCCAAAAACGGCCCGGCTGACGAATCAAAGAGTAAAAATGGCCGGAAGGCTGACCCATGAGTGCCAGAAGAAGAAATCAAGCTATGAAAATCTATCAGCACGTTAAAATAGATTTTCTGAGAAAATTTTGATAAACCGCTGAAATATAAGCGCGGCCGGCCTTCCGGCCGATTACCGGCCGTCCATCGGCCGGCTGGCCCGCCTGAAACGGCCGACCGGCCAGCCGGCTGGCCGTTTTCCACCCGGCCGGTCAACAACACTACTTGCAACTTGCAAATGTGTACTCGAGAACTCGAGAAGTTTTAACGTGCGTCAAGCTGTCTGACCACCAAAAACTACAAATTAAGCGAAGGGCACTACAAAATTCTCTGGAATTTGTAGTATATGTAGGAGCAGTTATTGCTATTTGTGGTTGTATATTTGGGTCACTACAAATTCGATTAAATGGTCAGACAGGTTGACAAAACTAACGTCGTTTAGCTAGCTTTTACAACTCTAACTACAAATAAAATAAATGCTTCCACTAAAAAGTGTAGAAACAGTAGTCTTTTCCACCAAGTTTTGTAATTTGTAGTTTTATAAACAGTTTGCTAACATTTTTACAAATAATTTGACACTTTCATGGATTTAGCCAAACCATAGCAGACGCTAGCTAAATGTGGTCGGAGGGGTGAACTGCTGGGGTGAACTTGCTAGCTCCGTTAACTTGGCCGGGCCAAATTCGAGAACAAACGGTTGATTGCCCTCAAACGTTTGGTCACGTTTGATCACGTTTGTTTCACGCGAAACTAACGTTTGTTCACGGTCCAATATTCAGAACTTTGCCAAATACTGGACCTTGGAGCTAAGTTTATGCTAGCCGCGCCAAGTTAATATTTCATTAAAATTTTAATACCATTAAGAAGCTTTCGTTTGATCACACACAGATTTCGTTTGGTCATGCTCATCTCTGTGAGAATCACATAATATTTATTTTTGAATTTTAGTATTTTGATGCTGGGTGACAGATGCACTACAAACATCCATTCGCAGTTGGGCGGGTGGAGTTCTTATCATAGATGTGTTAAGTTAGGGGGGAACCTCCCACCAAAATGACAAATTTTGGAGACCCCCCAGATTTTTGGCCAAAAAGTGACCAAAATGGCATAAAATAGAAAATTTAGTGGGGGTCCTCCACCCTCCGTCGGGAACCCCCCCCAGATTTTTTGCCCAGCCACACCTATGGTTGTTATTGCCTTTTCGAAAGGTTCAGCCATAGGTGTGGTTGGGCAGAAAATCTGAGGGGGGTGGGGCGACAAAGGGAGGGGAACCGCCAAAATTGCCAAAACTCCTAAATTTTCGATTTTTTGCCATGTTTGTCCGCTTTTTGGTCAAAAATAGGGGTGGTACCAAAATCTGAACATCTGGGGGGGGGGCGCCAAAATTGGTTTTGGTGGGGACTCCCCCCACACCTTAACACACCTATGGTTTCATCAAATGCTACGTGGTAAGCACAGGTGTGGCTAGTAAAATGAGGGGAATAGGGAGGGGGAGGGTATATGCTTCCAGAATCCAGAGATGGGGAGAATCTGCGAACTTTGGAAATTGGAGTTTGGAAGTTGGCGATCGGGTAGCAACTCCTCCAGATTTCTCTGCGTTCCCTATCTCTTTTGAGTTTGACAAAACCTGACTGCTTTTTGACCTAACATAGCCCAAACCGGAATAAAACTAAAACTTTGCTTAAAATTGGTTTAAAGTAGTTTTGTGCTATTCAGATTTAAGTTTTTTATTTTTTTCGAGGGATCACCGTCCACCGACACCATCCCATGTTTTTAAGCAGCCACACCTGTAGTAACAAGTATATAACAGTGGCAATACTAATACTCAAATAAGTTGGCACTTTGCAACCGTCAAAGAAAGCACTCAAATTCAATTGAATGACCTAGGGCCGATTGCATACATATATAGTCGGTTGAGATCACATAACTCTTTCAGTGCTTGTAAAATTTACTTTGCAATGCGACTTGCGCAACTGGAACGTGAGGGAGTTTTAACCTTTTACTCAAAAACATTTTTATGAAACCGGCCCCATGTTTTCTTGTATACACAATGATAACTTGATAATATTTGGTTTTTCTTTTTCAGGCGAATATTTGTCCATGGAATATTTTACATTGTATATATTGACAATCTAGTGGTCTTATCGTCATGCACTTTCACTTTACTGTGCTTATTTGTCAATTGAAAATAAAATAAGCACTGAAAATGGTAATTGCATGATCCCAATTCTCCAGTGTATATATATATATATATATATATATATATATATATATATAGCGTGGAACATATTAGACAGCATGAAGAACTGAAGTTTCCAAGACGTCTGGGTAAGTCTTGTATATACGTACCTACTCGATGTATCTGGTTTGTATAACCCTGTGCACACTCACTATTTCTCATTATCTCTCTTAATCCAAAAAACCATTTTCACTTTATACGTACTCAACAAGAAAACAGAGTCAAAATATGAGATTCTAAAAGTTTTAGACACAGAAAAACAAAATAGACGGCACAACTTTTGCATTCAGACGAGGAATTGCAACAGACGACATCAAATCGTCCACCAAGTCCCAAGATCCGTCCGCCCGACGACAATACGTATTAAAGTGTCCCATGCCACCTCTTATTTCAGGGGGTCGAAAGTTTACAAAACCTCGAAGGTGATACGTCGTTCCTCTAAGCTCCACAGAAAGGGGGATATCAGATAAAGCCCAACATTTATTTCCAGAATAGTGATTGTAATCAACGAAGTCAATAAGCACACAGGATCCAAAACTAATGGTGCTTGTCACCTTGCCATTGCAAAGAGTGTTTATTTTTGACAAAGTAACGTCTCTGACAGCCCATTCGGGAGGGATATCCAGTGTCCCAGAAAGCGGCCCTAATGGTTCGTGGCAATTTCTGGGCAGGACGGGTAGGGAATTTCTATGCTCAACAGCTTCAGACAGGGCTGCCATACCGTCGGAATCAATGGGCTTGGGGGCACACAAGGCCAATGGAAACGAATTTGAAACTTTTCTTTTAGGACAAAACGATGAAGAACAGATGCGTTCTTCCGAAACAGATTTCAGAGGTGGTAGAATTCTCTGAGCCAAATGAGCAACCCCCAGCTGACAATCCACCTGATATATCCCAGTAGGCAAAAGTTGAACTCGACGGTAGTCATCTTCCAAATCTAGCAGCAAACAAGCACGTGATCGATATTGAGCAGCTCCCACTCCATTTTTTGCAACGTTTTGAACCAACTCATAAAATGGAGAGGAAACGTCACTGTCAAAGCTGTTTCGGAAAACGTCTGAGTCCATGTACGCAGCCACGGCTAGATGTAAGATTGAGTCAAAGGTAGGCAGCCCCTTCGATCTTAGTGGCACTACAGGATTTACCGTTTTTCATGAAGGATAGCTTTGCTCTTTTGGGAAGGGGGTCCAGGCTCAGTACTGAAAATTCAGGAGCGTGGGTGAGATAGGAACGTTTTCTTCTTAGCTGTGTATCTCCTTTCCCCCTCCAATTCTCAAACGTTGACAGTGACAGGTCAGGAGAAACTTTGGCATAATCTCGGTGGTCATCATCAGTCTCCTTAAACACTGTCAACGGAGATGACGTCTTACGCTTGCTAACCTTTGGTTGACGCGGTGCCGCAGCCAGCTTCATGACACCCTCCACAGATTCTACATGATATCGCAAAAAGTCGTCAACTCTCATTGGAGTTTCTGTGTCCCTCAAAACTCTATGCTTGAGGTCGTTGAACTCAGCTTCCACAGCGGCGGAGGAAGCTGTGGCATTGTGTCGGCCCAAAGCTCCAGCAGCAGCAGCAGCTGACCACAGGGGAAGATGTCGAAACAGCAGTATAAGGTTATCCAAAACTGCAGGGGCAAATAAGGCGTTTGGTTCGTCGGCATTCGAAGCACTAGTACCACGCTCGGCACTCGCTCTGACTTCATCGACGATGGCTTTAACCCAAACAAAGGGAGATACGCTTTGGCTTTCTTCCTCCTCATCGTCTTCTTCTTGATCAGACAATTTAACGGCTTCAGCACGTTTTTCCAAGTCGCTGACTTTAGGACAACTGATCATCCCCCTCAGAAGTTCCTTTGACTGTTGGCAGATTTCCTGTGTTTCCGACTACGCAACAGTCGCCAATGCTTCCATGAGCAACTTCAGATCATCCAGAGATTTTGATAGAACCATTGCACAAATTACCCTTGTGTAGAACTGCTTGAATACAGACCCTC